>RWJN01000037.1:0-130670 GCA_004332605.1 Steccherinum ochraceum
AACGATTGTCTTCCGTACCGAGGTCAGCCACGGAGACTAGTACACAAGGACCCCCACTAATCCCGCCTAGCCCCCGATCCACCTATGCCCGAAATTTGGGGGCCCGGAGGGCCGACCTCTCATCCCAGGTGCCCGAAATTCGAGGTCGAAATCACCACATCTATGATGCAGTATGTGCCCGAAAAGCTGGGGTCAAAGGCCGATGTACCGTGCCAGGTGCCCGAAATTTGGGTGTAGACCGAGGTATCCGGCCGTCATCAGTGTTTTGAGCGCCCGGAAGACCGTGCCGAGGGCTCCCGGCAGATGCCGGGAGCCGGTACCTTATGCGCCGCAGGCCCGAAATTGGGAGATCTGGCCGAAAGTATGGGGCCAGGTGCCCGAAAACGCGTCCGAACCTCGAAATCTGGCCTGCCCGAAAACCCAAAAAATCGCCCGATTTGGGATCGGACCTTTAGCGGGATTAGTGGGGGTCCTGGTACACACCTTCTCGGCGCGTACGAATACTGCTGCTTCAGTGGGAGTGGTAGCAAATCGATAGGCTACCACATAAGCCTGAGCTCAAATCTGCTCATATTATTCGCAAATATTGAGGCCGGCTGCTGTGTGTTGATCCAGACGTCTCGGTATCTTTTGAGAAGGCTGCGTCATCGGGGTCACCGGCGTATACAGTATGTACTGGAGTCTTGGACTGAGTTACGATTCCAATGATCAAGAAGCTCGACCTGGTACTTGCCTTCCAGCAGCCCAGCAGACTTTACCCTAGTCTAATCTCAGCTTTGTGGCCTTTGAGGTGGCTTACCGAGCGGTCATCTCTTCGGACAGAATTGCGATAGGTACACCCGGACGTCGATTCTCGAAGCTCAAGCCGACGGTAACAAATGACGAAGGTGATCAGCACCGATTGTTACGGAATTAGTATTTACGCCACAGAGTCGTCTGTCATGTGTTAGTTTCTTTTGAGCACATTCTGCTGAAATGCCTCTATCAAAACTTCAAGGAAGGACCTTACAACCGTACAAGAACACGATCAGAACGAACCGACGGATCACGTCGTAGTACCGTCGGAAAGGGCTGCGCACACGAATAAAGCAACCGTGGCCGTGAAGATGGATTGTAGATCTACCATTCTCTACCATTGCGGTACTTTAGCTTTATGTGCTATTATCTATAAACCCGATCAGGACTAACAGAGTGAGACACGTCCAAGGAGGGCAACGGTGGCGTCGAAATGGATCCAGAAGGTTATGCATTGGCTGTGGTTCTGATATAAAATTGGGAGAAAAGGGAAGAAAAAGGGCAACCCGAGGTATCAAGTGTCAGATGGGACGGTGACAGTATCCGGGAACATGACGGCTCCAAGAATACGGTTCTCGTGAGTTTACTGAGAGGAACCTGGTGACACACGAGTCGGTACAATCTTCTTCGCCCTCATAATTCTCTCCACGGCTTCATCATGATCTGCAGGCACGTCCGCGCGTACGTCTTCCTTCACTCTTGATACCCGCTGGTCATGCGGACAACGTCGGGACATCTATGCTTCAATCTTCTTGAGGTTGCGGTGTAGCTCGGGCTTGACGAGCACGACGCGGTCCAGGAGCTTCTTGACGACCTGGTCTTTGCTCTTGTTGTACTGCTCGGTGATTTCCTTCCGCTTCACATCGGTCTCCTTGTCAATGGCGGTCTGAGCAGATTGGGTACTGCCGGCATGCTAGCAGATAGGTAGGAGAGACGGGATTGAAGTGAGGGGGCATGATTAACTGGACGTTAGCGTAAGGTAGGCAAGGTGATGGTAGTCGTGACGCACTGATGCCTCGAATGCCTTGAACTCCTGCTCCTTCGCCTTCCTGTATTCCTCAATCTCCTTTGCAGCCTGAGTCCGCGCATCCTTCAGCTTCTGTACACGGTCTACATGCAGCACAAGGCAAGTTCAGACTGAGATGTCGGCGAAGTCTGTTCAGGTGTATGTGTCTGACGTACACTGGCGAGCCTGCTGAACGACCTTCGACGCCTCCTTCTCGGCCTCAAGAAGAGTCTGGATGCTCTGGGATTGTTGTGTGGCCTACGAGAAACATCAAGCCGTTAGCATTGACAGCGTCGGTGCGCAGTTCAGCAGCGGTACAGACCATTGAGGAGGACTAAGATGGATTGAAACTCCGCACCGCCGTCGCGCGTCCCTAGATGGACAGTTGAGCGCCCACAAGCTCTGGGCTTGGCAGCGGGCGCTCACGCTGTCCCTTCACCGTCAGTGAGTCTGACGATTCATTGTCTCTACCACTGGACGACAAACCTGGGTGCTCAAAGCCATACAACAACACTTCTCTGGCAGTCTTATTCTGGGAGCTTCCGTAGTGCACGAAGCAGTAGTGTCGGGGTTGAAACCGCGCACAGCAGCCAAAGGAAAGGAGTGGCGCGTCACAGGGATTGGGATTTCGGAAAGACGGCACTGTACACTTTGACTAGCTGAGTGGCATACACCGTCGTTGTACCGCACCATGGCCAATGAACCTGTCGACCCCCTTCAAACTCTGTCTCAAGCGTTGGCATGCCCACCAGACTCCAAAGAGCAAGCAGAACTGTTGGCTGCACTGCGCGAATCGCTTGAGGTCAATTCCAACCCCATACCCATCTTAATCACGACTCTGTTCAAGATAATTTCGGGGACGGGCGACACTCTCCTGAAACGATGGGTACTCGAGCTTGTGCATTTTGCAGTCTCAAGGTCGACATTGTCGTTAGAAGCGCGATCTCAATGTGTGTCCCTGTTCTTAGTCTTATGTCAGAGCGCGTCAGAGATTGACCCGTTTTGTTGTTCTCAGTGGCAGCCCAGTCTCTGGACCTCCTTGTGGCATCATTGAACTATCCCAATCCATGGACTGTGAAGGTGGTGATACAATGTTTCGGGACGGTTTACCCCTTGCTCTTCCGTATGCTGTACGTGTCTCAATACATCTCGCGATATGAAAATGCTAATGAAGCGACGCATATAGTTGCACGAATCGGACACAGCGCCATCCTTGGGACATTCTAAATGGCGCCAAGAACAGAATCCTGGATTTAGTGACGGCACCGCAGGCGACTGCTGGTATGAGGTTGGCTGCAGTGAAGTTTATGCAGAGGGCTATATTGGTGCAGACGAGAGGGATCAATGACCCAAGGGTGCGTATTATTCGCGTATGTGTCTCATAAAGTGAACTTATACATGCGAACAGCTGCAAAACAAGAACGACCCAAATTTGTCTATGTGTCCGACTGACCATCCGTTCATGCCTGTCGCTGTTTTGGAGGGTGAAGGTGTGAAGATGTTGGAGAGTATCATTACCTTGCTTTATACCAGCACGTACGCCGCTCGTGTGACTCGCTTCATGTCTTGGTGTACTAAATCCAATCTACCTGCAGAAATCCTGATCTTGTGACCGCAATCATCAACAGTTGGTCACAACTTGTCAAGCTTCGACCTGCTCTGGTAGAACTGGTCATTTCCTCGTTATCGTCGTGGACTCCTGCTTCTCTTGCGAGTCTACCTGCGGCTCACATCAAGAGCGTAGAGAAAGCTGTCCGTATTCTGTTGATGCATATATCACGGTATGTCTTTGATTTGACTCTACGCTTGCGTCTATTCAGATTGCGTGTAGCACTCCGCAAGGCCAACCATATACTGCCCAAATCCAAGCTGCGTTAGCGAACCAGGGCGCTCGGATGGATAAAGCCGCGGCGGATGAGAAACAACGCAAGGCAAACGCTGCGGCCGATCTTACCAGGAAACGAGCACCGTCTTCCTCGGCGACGCCGACAGGTCCTGATGCGAAACGCGTCAAACTGGAACCCAATGCGTCCTCGTTCCTCTCTACTTTCGACTTCTCAACTCTCCCTGCTACCCTCGTCACTGAGCTGATTGTATCTAACCTGCAAGTTTTCTCGGATGCTGCTCTCACAGAACTCGTGCAGACGTATAAGGCCAACCGGGAGACTGCGCAGACAGCTGCCTCTACCGTTGCTCCCGTCCCTACCTCTCCTACTGCCATAGTACCACCTACCCTGCCAGCTGACTCCACCACGCCTTCTACTGCACCATCACGAGCAAAAACACCACCCCCAGATGCGGCGCAAAATGCAGCATCACTGGCCCGTACGAGATCACCACCCAAAGCGCCTGCAGCTATGCTGGATGCTCGGATAGAGATCAAAGACGAGCCACAAGACCCGCTCAAAATGAATGTTGACGAAGGGGAAATTGAATACGAACCCGATAGGCTGAACGCGGAGGTTTGTCTTGCGCACATCCTGATGGTGGACCTGCTCTGATCAACCTTAACAGCTATCTGGGGGCGAACAGGAAGCTTATGCTGAAGTTGATTATGGTATGAACGAGGACACGGATATCACTCTGGACCCACGGGAATTCAAGCTCCCACCTCCGAAATTCTTGGATGATGATGAGCGTAACTCTCTCGTTCGCTCCTCGCTCGTCCGAATATGGGATGGCGCGAAGGATCTTACTACTCAGGAGGTTGATTTATCTGAGACTCAAGGGTTCTCGCCAACGGACATGTGGATGCTACTGCTCGTGCGGTTGATCACTCGTACCGCAGATCCACCAACACCACCAGCAGAGAGCGAAGCAACCGAGGAACCGAATGGAACAGTCGTCTCCGAATTGTATGATCGCCAAGATAGGCTAAGGCAGACCTTGTGTGACTACGTTATGGCCGACTTTGGTGGAAGGTGAGTGAGATCAGATACACTGGAAAGCGACGTTTCTGAGATTTCATCAAAGGCTACGACTTGCGACAGTTTGGATGAACGAAGAGTGGTACAACGACCAGATCCGAACCAAAGCAGATCCCGAATGGCGGCCGAGCTACGAGACATGGCTGAACCAGATAGTCGCCGTCCATCAAACGCACATTGACGGGAAAGACAGGACTTTTGCACGGTTTTTGCTGGATCTTCCTGCTATCCCTCAAGATGTCTTGAATCTCCTGCGCGAGATGTGTGTGGAACCAGAGCGGTGCGTAAAGTTTACTATTGTCTGACGCGTGAGAAATTGTCTAACGAGATTTTGCGGACCTCATAGGCGGCAGATTGGGTTCACGACGTTGCGCGACTTCGTGCAGCAGCGGCCGTCACTACGCGCCGAGGCAATGACCATGTTACTCGAGCTAACTACTCATGCAGGTAAAAATTCGCGTTCCGTTCTCGTCTGAAACATGCTCAACTTACGCTGTTCAACAGACAAAATTACTCGAGGGGCTGCTATCAATACCGTCAAGAGGTGGATTGACCAGCAACCCATGAACGGCATGATTCGCGATTTTGCTTTGCAGCTGCTTCGACGACTGCAATCTCGTCCGAGGAAACAAGAAACTCATGTCAATGGTGACGGGGATACGACCATGGATGATGAAGAAGATGGTCAGCTCCCTGCAGAGGATATAATCCAGACTCCGTATCTCCCAGCCCAGCTTGAACTTCCCACCAACGATGCCGCCATGCTGCAGCATTTGGAGCTGCTTTTCGCTTTATCCACAAAGATCCCCGAGCTTCTGGACGAGTGAGTTCTTCTTCGAGCATGCGTTCTCAATTTTGACGATGCTTTTCAGGCTTTTCGCGGCCTATGGCGGGATGGATGAATCTGTACAAGCGACCATCCAACATCTTATCACTCCGCTCGTCCGTGCACTTGGTCAGAACCACAACAAGCTGCTCACGCTGCTTCGCACGTTTCCGCCTGGGTCCGAAACGTTGGCTTTGCGCGTACTGCACATCTTCACTGAGAACGGACGACCCAGCCATTCAATCGTCTCTTTGGTCAAGACCCTGGTCAGCGAGCGAGATCTGGATGCCAGGTTCCTCATTCCGATAATAGCGGAGATGGATAAGGTTTTCATCCTTCGTTGCCTATCTCAGCGAACCTTCTGCTGACCGAAGTTCTTGGCAGGCCGATATTTTGCGACATCTTCCCCGCATCGTGTCTATGCTTAACAACACGCAGGAAGCCAAGAACACAGTCCGTTCTGTCTTCAATTCGATCGTCACAACGCCACCGCAGTCCTTCGGAAGCGTAACATCGAATTTGCCGCGGGTACGGCAGAGCGAGCTGCTCAGCCCCGCTGAGCTAATGGTTCAGATCCATCAGTCCGAAAAGGAGATTGGGTTGAAGAGTGCAATCGAAGGTGTGTTTACTCAACCTGTTTTCGTCCTTTCGTTGCTTGATCGTATCCTTTAGCCATCGGCATCTGTTTCTCCATGACGGATATTTTCAGGTCAGAGATTCTCGGTGTTGTCATGAACTTGCTCGTAGACGCTCCAGTGCTACCTACGTTGTTCATGCGGACGGTGAGTACGCCCGTCAGTGAAATCGCTCGACGGCTCATGTGTTGTTCGATGTGTAGGTGATTCAAGCGGTCACGACATATAGGTCGCTCGTTGGGTTCGTCTCAACGACGCTTATGTCGCGGCTGATCACCAAGAAAATCTGGACCGTCGCCCCGTTGTGGGAAGGGTTCATCCGATGTGCGAAGGTGACATCACCTGCCTGTCTACCTTCGCTTCTCCAGCTTCCGAAGGATCAGCTACAGGACTTGGTGAACAAGCAGCCGAGTTTGAAATCTGGTCTGCGTGACTACGTCACCAAAAAGGACGGGTATAAGGCTCGTTTGACTGGTTTGTTAGACATCCTGGGCGATGAGGAACCTGCTCAAGCGCAAGCTGCTCCCGCCACACCGCCCTCAGGGGAAGACTCAGTCATGCATACGCCCCCGCCAGTCGATACTCCGACAACAAGCACACCACAGCCAGAAGTGTCGACACCTTCATAGCAAGGGATAATCTTGAGATCTCATTATGCTTAACGTTGCTCCAGATACTTTTCCTGACTAGCGCACCAATTCGTGTAGCAGTATGCAATTATATCCTATCTTTCGTAGATAATGTAGCTTCTGTACATACATACGACACTTCCCCTGATTGGTAGCAGTAGATGTAGGCCACCGTTAACGAGATATGGTACGAGCGGCACTCGAGACTAGGGGTAATAAGCCTTTGGTCATGAGGTATCCATTCTGATCAGTCCTTCGTCCTCCAGTACATTGGATGCTGGCTGCTCCGCGATTTCCATACCCTCAAGTAACGTTTGAAGATCGGGGGACACGACGTATCGCCGGTTGACTTCACCAAGTATACACATACGCTTGTTTTCCGGATCCATATAGACAGCGTGTTGTAGGAACGACGGTTGTGTTGCAGCTGTAATCTAGTATGCAATACAAGAACATTAGCACATGCAGATACCCCGAGCAATTCGAGTGACACTCACGTCTAGGAGGATACCATTCCCTAGCCTCATCTTGACAGATCCACTTTGGTAGATCTCGAGCTGACCAACTACACCAGATATCTTCGCTTCATCTTCACCGGGCTCTTTCTTGACTTGAGGGGTAGCTGCTCCGGACGTTTCCTGGGGTGTGGACGCTCCGGATGCAGGGGGTTTCGTGTCCTCGGCAAATTTCACTTTCTTGGTCCCACTCGTATCGTCTCCAACTGCGTCAGCCTTGCCTTTGCCCTTCTCATCTTTAGCCAGTGACGAATTGGACACAAATATCGGGAAGGGCTCAGGAAACTGAAAGAAATATAGTCGCTCCTGTCGAACATCCGTATCCTGAACGCTATGTGAGACAATTGATCGTCATGAAGAGTCCAGCACACACCTCGGAAATATCTTCCACTACTGCAAAATCGTCGACAATATCCTCTAGCACCTCTTCCTCTTCACTGTCACTGAGGTCCACAGCATTCGCCAAGTTGACTTTCTCTTTAGGTGGCGGAGTATCGTCAACCTCCATTACATCGGGTCTGTCGACGCCTGCAACGACTTAAAATTTGACGCAGTTATAACATACATGGTATGCGCACCTTTTCCTTTCACATCATCCGGAGGTGGTTCCAACTTGAGCTTCTTCTTTCCTGCAGATTTCTCCTTCTTGAGGCTCTCGGGAGCCATCCAGTCCATTGTCCGGACATGATCCATGTCAATGATCTCAACACCCTCGTCTGCATCAGAGTACATCTCGTCTTCATCCGAATCAGCCTTCTTCCTCTCCTCCGCCGTGTCGCCTAATACATTCTCTTGTCCCGGCTCCCGCTTCACTCCAAGCGAGGGGGCAGCTGACTTTGTGAGGTTAGCTCCCAACCTCGCTGTACCGTCACGCCCTCCTGGTGCTATGGGCGCAAAGTTGGATCGTGGGGCGGTCCGTCGTGCTGAAGTCCCTGCCAGGGCAGGACCCATGGCGAAAGGACCACTGGCGACCATCTCTGCTGCTGCCCGCGTTGCCCCTCCTCGTCCCTCACCTCCACGACCTCGGCCCCGACCTCTTTCTCCTCCTCTGCCTCGTCCACGTCCACGTTCTGCCGTCGTTGGGACTACCGGGGCTTCCTCCTAGTATACGAAAGACCTGTGAATACGAGACATGGACTGCACCGAGGTAACGCTCACAGCTTTTGCATCTCTGATAGAATGTAAATATGAGTCTCAACTACATCGTATGAGAAAAAATGTAGGACGTACTCACTCCTTCTTCCGTCTTGCAGGGAGTGTCGGGACAAATTTTAATTTCTGGGTGCCTAGCCTCGTTGTGTCGCTCTGTTTCTTGGCCAAGCTGGCGATGGCTTTTGAGGCATTACTACCAGAGCCTCCGGCTCCATTCGAGCTTCCTGGAGTGTCGGCCATCGTAGCTTTGGCGAATGTAAGAGAAGCTAACGTCGAGACGAATTTATTGAGACCAGTGGTCCGGGTCGAAGTTTGGATCGAGATAGACCTCGGATATAGATAACCACGTGGCGGAGTCAGATCTCCGTCCTCCACCAGTGGCTGAGCCGATCATCAAACAGATTTATGTCCCTCTCACTTTCTTCTACCTCTTCTTATCTACTTTGTCTGTCTCTGATCGTTTCGCTTTCCTGTTTTCTCCCCTGTCTGCTCTCGTGCGCTCCCCGCATCTCTTTGTACCAATTTTTTCACCATGGGCGAACCGGAACACCTCCATATGACCTATAATGATGTCCACAAGACAATCGAAAAGTCCGCAAAGCAGATTGCGGCCGAGTTCAAACCCGACTTGTTCATTGCCATTGGTGGGTGGTTTGTGAAATTTGACGCGTTTGAACAGTCTCTGACTCTTCCATAGGTGGCGGGCAAGTAGATTTTGCCCTCACTTCATAGAATTTAGGTTACTGAAGCAACGTGCAGAGGATTCTTCCCTGCCCGTGTCATGGTCAGTCACCAGCCTCGCATCCTATAAATATCTCAGTCTCACTCAATCTTCAAATCTTCCACGTATTACAGCGTACCTTCCTCAAAGACTCCGTCACTAAGCGCAATATCCCCATTTATGCTATTGGGCTGTCGCTGTATGAGGAGCTCCCAGGAACCACCGCAGAGCAGATTGGTAGCCAGGTCATCCGCACCCAATGGCTGTAAGTCTTATCATTCCATCAGGTTGCGCGAACGAGGCGGCTCAGAGACATTCAGCGGTCCGGAATCTGGCAAGACTCTCCTTGGACGGAGAGTCTTGATTGTCGTACGTACCACCTCATGTTTTCTCAATTCAAAGGGATTCTGACGCGTGGGGTTCTAATCTCCAGGATGAGGTCGATGATTCTCGCAAAACCCTACAGTAAGCAGCATGCATCACGGTACAATACTGCACGTGCCAAAGAGTTGACTGACCGATTCTCGATCGCAGCTACGCTGTTTCGGAGCTGCAGGCCGACGTCGAGCGCGAGATCGCAGCGCTTCCAGAGGAGGAGCGAGAGGCCAAACGCACCAAGTTCGCCGTCTTTGTAGTTCACAACAAGCTCAAGGAGAAGCTTGGGTCCCTTCCTGATGATGTCCCGTGAGTTCAATCTTGTGATTCGAGTCACGACGAGCACGAGGCGACTGTGTTCCCCTTCACGGCAGATATTACGCCGGCGAGAACACTGAGGATCTTTGGTGAGAGCATTCACACTGTTGAGTTTCTGTTGTTGGTAGATGCTCACACTGCTGCATTAGGCTGGACTACCCGTGGGAGGCCAGGTAAGAAAGTCTATGGGATTGTCCGCGTTTGATTGGCTCGTTGATGACCGTGTCTTTGTCTTGTCTCCTTCGACCACGTCTCATTGGCTGGCCATATACAGCGATATCGAAGACCATGACCGCCTCGCTGATGAGGAGAAGGCTTCAGGCAAGTTCAAAAACGCGATCAAGAGCGTATAAGCAGTACGAGTAGCGTGGGGTTCATTTGGAGTATATCGGTTTATGTATTAGATAGAATGTATCGTTGACTTCATGTTCTCTCGTCAAGTGAGCGTTGTACTCAGTTAGATGCGATGTGTGCCTAAAATATATGCAGATCATGAACAACCGTCCTCTCCGTGAAGCTGTTGGGACCATGTATACGTGTGTGTGATTGAGATGAAGGTAGTGCGATGGAAACGAGCGCGTCGTGTAGATATGAGTGAAATGAAGCAAGCTGCGACCCCTTTTGTATCCGCGCCGGCTATTGCCCTTCCTTCCCGGGTCGTTCTCCTTTATACGTGACACGCACCTCTTCCTCTTCCCTTCTCCCACTCCTTCAACCCCCAACTCGACGACGACGAGATCATCATCTTCGTTGTCGCGACGCAGGACCGCAATAGGACCAATCCTTGGCCACACCTGCTCGTCCGCTGGAACCTCTTGGCCCAGTGATAGCGAATCACAGCTTCCTCGGTGCTCTTCCACTCGTCTCGCCCAAGGCGTTTCGCGATCACTTACCAAGGTCAACACGTCGGCCGACGACCAGCAGTACAAAAGTCCCTGTCGCTCAGACTCCGACCCCACATCTTCCGTCTGATCCGGGTCATAACGGACGGCTTCTTGCACAAGAATACCTCGACGTTCATATCTCCTTAATCGTAGGAATAGGACAACTGCGACATGACTGAAGCTGTAGAGGACATCGAGTATGAAGGATTGCCTCCAAATGCCGGTCTTGGTGTGAGTCCGATGATTTTCGCTTTGCTGTCATAAGCTCACATCTGTCGCGTTTGTCGCGTAGGTCAGCATGATAGCTGGTGCACTAGTGAGTAGAATATTCATTTGCAGGTTCTTGTTGGCAGACAGTTCACATTTCGGTCGACTGAGGTGGCCGCAGTCCGATGGACTGATATTTGAGACGACCGTGGTACTAACGCGACCCTTCAGGCTGGAATCACGGAGCACGCAGTCATGTTTCCAGTAGATAGTATCAAAGTGAGTTTCTCCCTCATTGCTTTGCCAGGATTGTATTGAGTTGGAAAATTTACCCCAGACACGAATGCAAGTATTCGCAGCATCACCCGCAGCAGTGTACACTGGCATCGGCAATGCGTTCACTCGAATATCATCGACGGAAGGAGCGCGCGCGCTGTGGAGGGGAGTATCAAGTGTCATCATGGGCGCAGGACCGGCGCACGCTGTACATTTCGGAGCGTATGAAGCAGTCAAGGAGTTTGCAGGCGGGAACGTACAAGGTGGTCATAACCAGTGGATTGCAACATGTACGTGACATTACGGTTGTGGCGAAGATTCTCATTCACCTTTGGTCGTCCACGAACAGCAATAGCGGGTGCATCTGCGACGATTGCAAGTGATGCGTTGATGAACCCATTCGACGGTGAGTTTGATTCTATTGGACATCACTCCAGCCTCCCTGACAACTCGTGTAGTTATCAAGCAACGTATGCAAGTTCACCAATCTGAGTTTCGATCTGTCTTCACATGTGCTCGGACGGTGTATCAGAAGGAAGGCTTAACTGCCTTTTACATCTCCTACCCAACCACATTGACTATGACGGTCCCCTTCACAGCGGTACAGTTCACAGTCTATGAGCAACTGAAGAAGTTCCTCAACCCGAGTGGCATCTACTCCCCTACAACACATATGATCGCTGGTGGATTGGCAGGTGCTGTCGCAGGAGCCGTAACAACCCCTTTGGACGTGGCGAAAACGATCCTCCAGACTCGTGGTACCTCCTCCGATCCTCAAATCCGACATGCGAAGGGCATGGTGGACGCGTTTCGAATCATATGGCAGAGGGACGGCATGAAGGGCTTTGCGAGGGGGCTGTCACCGCGAGTTTTGACGTTCATGCCGAGTAACGCGCTTTCCTGGTTGTCGTATGAATTCTTCAGTGCGTTCCTGATCATGTTTTCTACGTCCATCCTCTTTCTGATTGTTCTTCAACAGAGGCTGCAATTCGAGACAGCTAGAGCACATCAAGTTGCGCTCGGACAATTTCTTGGTTGTGTATACACAGATGTCGAGAACATCGCGGATGTCCTCTTTGGGCTCATCTACTCGTCGTTGCTGTCGTATTCGCTGTTACGTATCATATACTACGCTTTTGTTATTTAGGGCCCTAATGGAATAAGAGCCAGATTGCCGGAGCTCACTTCTCATATCATACCATGCCCGTCTGCAAGCAAGCTGCTTCGTATCTTCTCTCGCTTGCAAGCTTTTCGGATGCGGTTCTGAAAAGTCTGTCGCTGCGTCCGATCTCTCCGTCTCACATTCGGTTCGTGCTTTCGGTCAACTATCGCCAATGCTTTCGCATCCAAATCGGCTTCAATAACCATCCTGTATCTCGCTCTGACATGGTCTCGGAGTGTACCCTGCAACGGTGTATACTCCGGGCAGACAGACGGCTACTACTACCCGCTGCTATGGTAGATACCGGACCGCGATTTAGACAGCTGTTACAGAAGGAATCCATACTGAACAGTGCTCATTGACAGCACCCGGAAGGCATGTTACATACATGACCCAAGAGATAAACGCAAGAGGTGTACATTCAAGAAAGGAATCAAGCCGACGATGTTCAAAGATAGAAACATCTTTCCTTCAGCGCCCGCATTCCAAACAGGTCCTGATAGAATTGAGTTGAGATTGGAAGTCAGCGTCAGGACAGCACGACACAACTCACCCAGTCTTGTTTTCCTACCCAAAGGTCTGAAACACCGTCCATTTTGCCCAAAACCGCGGCACCCTTCCAGGCGAGTACTCTTGGGTCTACATCCTTTGGGGGTGGAATGATCTGGACTTTCTCCATGTTTGGCACCAAAGGCGTGGCGATGGCCTGCAACCTACAGCAAGGTGTTCAGACGTGCAAGAACTGTAGTCGTGATGGGGCTCATTACCTGCTTTCCAGGGCGTGGGCCATGCCAGGGACCAGCGCTGTTCCGCCTATGACCAGCACGGCTTGGAGATACTTCCGGATTTTCTCATCTCCTCCCGCAGCCCTCGCGCTGTTGAAGATCGCTACGTCCAGAGGTAGCTTGCTCGCCTCGAAACATACGTCAATGGCGAAACCACCGGGATAAATGGGTTGATGTTGCGCTGAGTAGTGCGCGTGAAGCTGTTCTTGTGGAATGACCGGAAGCACCTTCGTGTCTGGTCCTTCGCTGTCGGATATTTCCATGGGAGCGTCTGCTGTACCTTCACCCGTCACATTCACCGTGCTCGTCGGGACCGAGATAGGAGGAACGGACGAGCGGCGGCTCGTGGGTGGCTCCTCGGACTTGGGATCGTCACCGTCCGCGCCATTGACAGCTTTTGCACCTTCGGCGGGTGTATCTGCAGGTGTTGGCGTTGGGTTCGATACGCCAGGTGTATCTAAAAATGTGTAGTACACGTAGATCAGCCGTCGTATAACACGTTTAATCTTGGAATGGACATACCGCCCTGATCAGACGGCTGTGTGGCGTTGATGACGACTGCAGGTGTCTGAGTACCCGATGCAGGAAGGACAAGTGGCTGTTCAGCTGGTATGATGGCGTGCGGGACGATCACTGGTAGTAGGTGTTGCGTAGAAATCATCATGGCGTTTGTCTGTGTAATACACCGTTGTTGATGTTTTTGGGTAGTAAATTCGACGATCAGCGGGGCACTTACAACATGATCGGTCGGCTGGTCGAGGACCTCTGCTGTGACGTCCGGACGCGCCACTGGGCGCATATTGAGTCGTTTGTTGTCAAATTCGATTACTCGAGGTTCAAAGAGGCACTATCATGGTCGTGTGAGTGCTTGATTGTTTCAGATGCGATTGAGGCTCACCATGGGGGAAAGTATGATCTCATCATATGCACGGAGACCATATTTCTCAGTAGCTTTGCCGGGTCGTCTAACAACAAAGTCGTAGAGATTGAGAGCAACATCGCCCTAGGGGGAAATCAAAATCATCCAGGGGAATATCAAAAGCAGTTGTACCTCAGCTAGAGTGCACAACCTAGACTTCAGATCCTCCATAACACTCCAATCGTAAGATCTGACAAGGTCAGCGTCTCTGTACGGGAAGCTAATCTTCTCGAGCAAAACATATAGGAACTCGGTGATGTCATCGCCGCCCATGTTCAAGGACATCCTGTCAATTCCGCTTTAGTGTACCTTCGGACGTGTGCTGATGGCCTTCTTGCCTTGTTTCCCCGATGACTAGACCGTCATCGACGCATGCAATACTGGTCCGCGTCGCAC
Source organism: Steccherinum ochraceum (assembly GCA_004332605.1). NCBI lineage: Eukaryota > Fungi > Basidiomycota > Agaricomycetes > Polyporales > Steccherinaceae > Steccherinum > Steccherinum ochraceum. The sequence continues at coordinate 14,529 of RWJN01000037.1, forward strand.
CCATGTCCACCACACATGCATTAGATATTCCTGCACCATATGTTGCAGCCAGAGATTCCTGTAGAAACGAATATGAGTGTGCGTCGGCAACGCGTGAGACTGATACGTTACCTGCTGCGCGCAGAGTTGCTTGAAACCCATCTGCACTAGAAAAATGTTGACGAGAGCTTCCACGTAAAACCGATCATAGAAGTCGGGTATTACAAGGACCACCGAATATTCCTACAAAAGCATCGTCAGATATGCAAGCGGGAGGTCCGACAACCCTTCAAGTTACATGATAGGAACTTTGGTCGATGTCAAACCTTTCCCGAAGAGTAGTTCGTAATATCGTCTCGACATCACTTGCAATCAGTTGATTTGATTGGTATGCTCTTGTGTTGAAGGAACCACCAAAGAAAGGCCATCTGACAGCATAATTCATATTTTGGGGATCTGTCATGCGCAGAACCTGATTGCTCGAGGTTAGGTTTGACACGGCGCAGATGAGGGGATACCTACGGCATCTCCGACCAGTGTATCCTCTGAGGACTCGGAAATCCAATCCACACGGAAAGGATCATTTGCTTCTGGGATGATCTCCGGTTTGAACTGGTCGTTGAACGTTGAGGCAATATTGGCTGCGTTTGCAGTTACACGTAGCTTGTAGAACCGCATTCGGTCTCGCAGCGAAATTGATATGGCGGCGACTTTGGCATCGAACTGCCATGAAACAGACTATGAGATAGGTCTAGACAAGAAAATAGCAAGCCATATTCACATACCGGATCATCTGAGGCGAGAGAAACTGCATATTCGTCACCTGTCTGCGGGAGGGTACAAGGTTGTCCGCGAGCGCGGTCTGGTTGAGGTCTTGAGATGTTGGCGATGAAGGCAGGTGGTGGTTGAGGAACGCTCTCTTTTCGAGCGATGACACTCGGGATGGACACCGGGTTCACATCTGACGCTCGCCCTATCCGGAGCCAACGAGAGCCCGGATGAATCACCAGCACCTTCGAGCCCCTTCTACCCTGGTGAATCCATACAGGATTCAGTATGACACGATACGAACTCGATAAAGGACAAGGATATCACCTCCGTTGCTGCGGACAAAGCTGGATCTTCTGCAGTACTCCTGCTTTTGGCAGCTAAGCTTGCACGCGCTGCGTTTCGGTACCAGTATGTCTGCGAGTCTGACTTGTTGTAACTTCCACCTGTGTATTTCGTATTCATCCTGTTGAGTGTGCACAACCAATGATCATTAATTGTGTCTCTCGTTCGCAAGTTGTAATTGCAGACTGACGCTAAAGGAACGTGAAACGAAGTAAACCGCATCGCGGACTCATCGCGCTTTGCATTGGGTATCCCGCGAGGCATCGTTGAGATATCAAGGTTGTTTGTTCGAAATTTCGGCGGCTTGCAGCTTCAGCAGACCGAGCCCGCTGCGGTGCAGGACTGTTTCAAGACAGGAAGGCGACAACACTTGCGATCAGCGTCGCCACCAAACATCTCGCACCGCATGTGGAGGCGCGATCACGTGCCACTGCCACTGAGTCTCGACGCGTTGACGCCCGGCTTCCTTGGTGACCGACATAGGCGAGCACTGTCTTCCGTAGCCGCAACGCCTCACCCACTTTTTCGTCTGACATACCCTCATCGTCGTCCGTCCCCCTCGCCGACGCGACCGTCGTGTACGGCCAAATTCTGTCGACGATGCGGCCTGATGTCCACGGTGTCAATGGCACAACTCAATGTTCTTCCGTTCCTCGGGAAGGCGACACCGACCCGTACAATGTAAGTGTAGTTGATGCAACCTCACTATTCTTGATGTCAACCGACCATGCTGCGCAGGGATCTACTGCTCATACAGCCTCTTGCATGATGAGCCGAGCTTGTCAAGTGTAAGAGCTAGATCTTCGCGAGCCAAGATGTGGAGCGCCGACGGTCCTTCTACAGCCTCTCATGATGGAGGCTTCGAACAACGGCGGTAACTACTGTGGCACCTGCTGCGTTCCATAACATATGCTGCGAGATACAAGCGGCTCGAGTTCTCTGCGATTTCCGAGGCCGTTGTTGTGAGCACCATGTCCGTTCGTATAAGAGTCGCGTCCGTGCATGCTCTACTGGACCGCAAGTCAGAAGTCACCTCATCGAAGCTACAGTCCGAGCTCGAGCTCTCAGCCACACAAACAATGTCCTTCGATTCCTCGTCCTATGAATCTTCCAGTCACCTCGGTCGCGGAAAGGCATGCACACCCTGCAGGTATGTATCACATCTCGTCGTCTACGGCTCTATTCTTATGCTGTCGCCTCCCTCAGGCGTCGCAAAATGGTACGTTGAGATGTGCAAGCGCGAGTGCAAACATTTATAACTTGCCATGTACGCAGAAATGCGACGGTAACAAGCCTAAATGCAACCAATGCCTCCGCTTCAATCGCGTGGAAGAGTGCGAGTTCAGCGAAGTGTCGGTCCCATCGACGGCCAGAGTTCTCGAGCAGCATATTGCTCGCTTGCAGTCCAGAATCCAAGAGCTCGAACAGGACGACCCCAATGCTATCCGCCTTCACGATCCTCACGCCGCTTATCGGCAGACGGAAACGGCGACATCCCGTTCCGGTCAGGAGTGGTGGGACATGCCCGAGCCGCCGCCCCAAGTTGCAAGGGATCTGTGAGTGTTCAATTCTCATTGTCAGACTAGTCGAGTTGATACTGACATCACATAGCGTCAACCGTTTCCTACCTTTCTCGTCGACGTTCGGGTTCTTCTTGGACAAGTCGCGCTTTCTTACCTCTCTATTCTCTCCGACCGTCTCAAGGCCTCGCCCTCCGATTGTGCTCCGCAATGTGGTGTATCTCTGGGGCGTTCAGCTGTCTTCAGAACGCCAGTACAGCTCGAAAGTGCAAGTGTTTCTTAATCGTTCCCTTCGCAGTATCCACGTTGCACTCTCGGCTGCCCAACAACAAGATACGCTTTACGTCCTACAAGCAGAGATTCTTCTCGCTTATTTCTTCTTCCATAATGGGCGGCTTGCAGAGGGCAAGTTCCACTCTAATGCAGCCGTGTCTCTCGCTACGATGTGCAACCTACACAAAGTAGCAGCGCCAAGGAGGACGTCCACTTCGAGCTCGGGCGATATTCTTTCCGAGTTCAGCACCTTCCTTCCTCCACCAAGAGACGCGATGGAAGAGGGTGAACGTATTCATGCTTGGTGGACCACCTTCGTTCTGGACAAGAGCTGGGTCGTGGCTTTAGGATCACCCTCGATCATCGTGGAAGACCAGGAGAGCTCCACCACTCGAATTGATACTCCCTGGCCAATGAGCTTGGAGTATTACGGACAGGTAAGCGTTGGACATTCATTGGACTGAGATGAACACCGAGATCATTTTTTGATTCCTTGCTCGTACAGAGACCTATGAGCCCCAATCAAGGGCGTACCATCCGGAAGTTCTTGGATAGCCTCCTCACCGGGTCAGATTCAGGAGATTCTTCTCGTCTCGCTACCCTGGCCAAAGCAGCGGCTCTGTACGAACGCGCCGACCGCTTCGCAACGCTCTGGGAGAAAGGTAGGTTCAATTATACCCTCATGCCTTTGTATTCCTTCTTTACTAACCGAAATCAACTTCGTCTGGCAGATATCATGGCCCACCAGGAAGATTTTGTTCAACTTGACACGTGCATCGAGCGGTTTAAACAAAGTTTGCCGGTTCCTGAACGTCTGCAGAGCCCCTCCGTGGAACTACTGCATGGCTTGCTGGTCGTGCATACCCTGAGCCAGTGCGCCTCGATCCAACTCCATGTCCGCTTCGTCATGCAGAGTTCTACCTCCCGGAGCCGTTGTCTGGCCGCCGCGAACTCTATAGTTCGGACAGCGCAGGTACTGCCTGTTCAGCAAATGCGGCTTATCAGTCCGATCATGGCGGTCAGTGTCTGTTGCATCTTATGCCCGTGCTCGTGCCTTCGGGACTTATTCCGCGCACGTGAGAAGAATGCTGACCCTACCGCAAACGCACACAGGTCTTCTTCACTTCCTGCAGTGATGTTCTGCTGGGTGGCCTTAAGTCTCTCCGGAGCATGCGTACCGCATGGGCGTCGTCTTCAGCTATGCCAGGAGACAACACCTTAGAAGCAGCACTCGGACATTTGGTCGCGATTACAGAGCACTTTGCTGCATCTTCTCCCATTATGAGTAAGTCTATTGCTTCCTATTGCAACGCCGAGCGTCTCAGTGCCACGATGCTTTCCACGGTGGCTTTTCCCATGCTCGTCCCGCGGCCTTCATTGACAATGTGCTTCTCTTTGCGCAGATGGCCAGTTGGTGAAGATACGTCAAGCCCACGCGAGCAGCACTGCCGCGTGATTATCCTCTTCTTGCCATCTTGAACGTTCCGGAAACAGGTTGTTTGGGTAATTGAGTCGCCGGTTCTCGCTAGAAGTAACTTATTCCTGTCTGCTTTTCTCGCCTTCTTGAGGTTCATGTTATTTCCAAACAACACCACTCAGTCGTCTCTTTCTCTGCAGATATCACATATGTATTGCTTATTTTATTCGCGGCTCTCACCTCTAGACTTCTCCAGCATTGGCTCAGTTGTATTTATCCTCGTGTACGAAAAGCTTTAGATGTCCACTCCTATGTAGCGTATTTGTCAAAGTCTCGCCTAATGTTATTCTATTTATTCGCACACTCTCCCGATGCGATACTGGCAATAGTCATAACAAGCTAACCATGCACTTACGCAGCACTCATGCATGCAGACCGGCATGAGAATAGTCAGTCGCCACTGGCAGCGCTGGGAGGAACGGCACGATTCCGATTCCCCGGAGAATCGGTGATATACGGACAAGCAGCTGTTGGAAAGTTCCTGGAATAGAAGGTGGAGTAGCCACGTGTCGCGCCCCCAACAAGCAGGCTGATTTAATGAAGCAGCCGTTGGAAACTTCCTGGAATGGCAGGTGGAGCCACCACGTGTCGTGTCCCCCTAGTGAGCTTTTCCAATGGCGTCTATTGCTGTCTATCGCCGCCAGCCACCCAATTTCGTTCTCGACGACTTCAAGTTCCGTTTGCTCGTTCAATCCTCCATTCTTTTCTCAATCTCATCATGCAGTTCTGTCTTGACCGGGTCATAGCTAATTGTACAGTTGAATGTTCTCATGAGATTGCCAGGCGAGCAGTGCGTGTGGCGTACACTTTGCCCATGGCGCGTAACACTTTTCCTGACCTCGAGCATGCAGCCTCTCACCTCTTCCACAACGTCAGTTTGGATGCTCAAGACGTCGAGAAAATGCAGGAGGTCTTTTTGAGGTCTTTGGACCTCTTGAAGTCTTGAGATACGCGCGTCTAGAGCTTATGCGTGCTCTCTGACCTCTGCTGTCAGATTTCCATTTCATGCATGGCTACCGGTTGCACAGCGCCGTTCACATCTGTCGCTGGACGGCTAGTCATGCGCCTTCCGCTATGACGGAGAGCAATGTGTGGCATGGCTGCTTCATTGTCGACATGACTTGAGTATGCCGTATGGCGTGTCATTCGAGGCACCTCGATCAGCCCACCGTGCCCCATACCATTGTCATATGTAAGGAGTTCCTACCATGACCATCTTACGGCTTGCCCCTGGTACGTTTTTCTCGCATTCACAACCCCAAGCCTCTAACCCTTCTTCAACAGTGGTTATGCGGATTCTGTCAACACTGACTCATGGGCTGCCGAACACGAGCTTTGGTCATAAATTTTGGCATCCCAGTACTTCACATACCTACGTCGTTCAGAGCACCAAGCCACCCTCACCAGCCTCCGAGTCGTCATGTTCTTACAATGATTTAATGAGAGCTTTCTGTTTTCAAAGCATCTCCGAGACATAAGGCTTAAGTGGAACGACGAAAACCAGTCGCCACTCTTTCCGGGCTTGATGCAGCTCCTTAGAACGACGAACTTCTACTGTGACTTAGTCTTGTGCATAGAACTCACTTGTTACAAATGAGTGCTGAGCTACGTGCGGCCATAAGACGAGGGGAATCGGTCTCGAGGGCGGCAACTACGCCGGCCACTCTAAATCTAGTGACGAAGCTCTCGATCAGAGGCGTTCAATATAGACGGACATACGAACCATCTGAAAATGACGTTTAGACTTCAGTGAGCCGGGGAGCGCCTCGGCGTTTGTCGTTTGCACAGCGTCCGCACGATCGAAAATCACTCGATCACGAATCCTCGACCCACTCGGCGTGCGGCGTGCGTGCTTCTCGGTCCGCGTTTCGTCCGTGTCGTCGTCGTTGCGCGAAAGAGCCTCGGTGACGCGGCGGAAATGTGCCTGCTCTACCACTGAAGCGCGTCGGGGTTTCGTTCAAGCTTTGATGAGTGCGGGCGGCCACAGGTTCAGACTGAAAACAGCTCGAGCTGTCATGAGAGTGAGAAGAATATGTGGAGGTGGCGTCAGGTAACAGTCCTAGGATCAGAGCAAATCATTATACTGAGTACTAGTGAGCGTCGATGTCAAGTAAGAATCGAAGATCGAAATCGGCGCACTGACAGGATGAAGTTGAATGTGGCAGTGCTCGACTACTTTTCCGGAATGATCGGAAATTGGACCGACCTTCATAATTATCCACGCGGTGAGCGTCCGTGTACGGACCGCCCTGGTTGTCCAGCTTTACGCAGTCCGCTTCCTCAAAAATAAAATCATGGCGAGAGGACTCGTACGCTACGTATCATTCAGTCTCGGAATCGTATCACGTAGTATACGAGAGAGCTGCGCTCCAAGGCAATTTGTGTGTAAAGTCGAAGGCTTGAAGCAGAAAGTCTCCGGCGTGTGGGGGACGTGGCCATTAGAAACTCTTGAAACGACAAGGACGTTCACATCCCTCCGGTTCGACCGCCAGAGCTCATGCATCATGAGGTATCCTGGGAACCACTCGTATCTTTGGCTGCTCTCTGGTGCATGCAAATTGATTGCAATTGACACGGCGATACAGCATATGGTGAGCTGCTTCAGCCTCGTGGAGTAAACGTTCGAAGATTCTACATGTAGCATCCACAAAGCCATCCCGAGAGGCAGCACTGGCAGTATTTCATGCACGCGATCAAATGGGCGTAAACTTTGAGCTGGCAGGCTGGGTCACTGTACTTCACTTATCTACACTGATTCTACAGCACGTGATGGGCCTGATACCGATTGTGCTCTTGTCAGTGTTGCTAACAAGTTGCTAAGGAGCATCGACAGATGACGAGGATCGTTCTCGATCGGGGAAGAAATCTGGTCTGGGGCCCATGACGAGCTGATGCAGATGACGCGCTGATGCAAATGTCTAATTCGTACCAGTTCCTACCATGTGCATACGCGTTCAGTGAGTCCCACGGCGAAGAGCAAACACCGATGAATCCGTAGAATAATCAGCCTGTATTGAACTACGAGAGATTGCAGAACCACGAGTTCACAGAGATGGGGAAGTGCCAGTGGCAAGCGATCGACGTGGTGATATCGGAGATTGATTGTTACCTATAGTAAAGACTGGTAAAGAGGGCCGTCTTGTTCCGTCTTGTCATGAAGAAGTGTAAAGAGGCCCGCAGGCATCCCCAAACACTTCAAAAAATACGAGCAATGCTACTCGCTGTCAAACAGCGCCTTTCTGACAGTTGTTGCGCAGCTTTGCGTAGCGGTGAGCACGAGTGCTCGATGCTCGTGCTCTGTGATCTCGTACGATCATGGTATGTCGAGAACGATGAGTAGAGTCCGATGGGGATGTCTTCAATAGCCGGCGATTTTGAAGAAGAAACCCGCTTCAAACTGATGAGGCAGCGGTAATACAAGGTCTCAGACGCGGGAATGCGAGGAGCTGATAGAGGCAGACAAGGCAGACAATAGAGTAGGCACGGATGTTGCCGAAGCGCGCTGGAGGCTCGGCAGTGCCTGTTTAGGAAAGACCGCCGGCGCTTGATAGGCGTCTGTGGGCTTACGCAGCAAGAGTGACTCAAAGAACCGACGATGTTTGCTTTACAGTTGCGGACAGTCAAAGCAATCAAACTTTTTGGTCGGCCTCCCTATGGCGCCGAAGTCCTGGGAAATTCTTTCTGAGTGCAGAAATGGAACGTACGAAGCTCAAGGAGTCGATTGGTCCCAATTAGCCCTTGAGAAAAGCGATTTTGGCAAATTTTGCCCTCAAAATTTGGCCAACCCCCAAATTAGCGCCAATAATCTCGAAAATACGTGCAATCGACTGCATTTGAGGAGTACGTTCTGATTCTGCAAAGAGCCGTGCCAAAATCTGACGTTCAAAACCTTCCAAAAAAGGAAAATACTCACGTGCATTGCCTCTTCTGGCCTTCGCAAAGTTCGATGGTCGCTCGCAAGTCACTCGTGAGTCGTGCGGCACGCTCATTTCATGCATCTACTAGCTCCAGCACATTTGTCACTCTCGAACTGCAAAGCCCACCAGTCATGGATTGCTGTACCCTTTCAATCAAATCACAAACAAATAGCATACTGTAATCTGCCCTCTCCGGCTCTGGTCATGTAAATTGCAATGTACTTACCACTGGCAGTACCTTCAAGACAATACCGCAGACCCGTTTCGGCTGCCTGGTCCAAGTACTGACCTGAACCACCGCTGGGGACGCGCCATTGGCAGGCATCAAGGGAGCGAACGCCTTCCAGGACGACACAAAGCTTCGATTGCAGTGTGGCCGAGCCGTGACAAGCTCGGGAAAAGATCTGGCAGCCTCAATGGACTTCAACTGAACCCAAACCAGTCAACAGGGAGCGAAATTTGCACGAAAATACCACTTGAGATGTCGTAAAAATGGCCCAAAAATTTGGCCACGCCGAAAACACGTGGGAAAAATTCGAGAAGCGTGTTTTTGGACTCTTTCAGCCTCCCTGAGTTCGAATCCGAGGTCAGTTTGACCCAAAAAAATCTCGTTCGACCGCAATTTGAGCGTTACTAAATTTGATTGCTTTGATTGTCCGCAACTGTAGTGTTTAGTGCCAGTGGCAGCGGACTCGGAGATCTGGTTAGCACCTCGACACATCGGTGCCCGCTCACTGGCTTCGGACCGACGTATGTGCTGCTGCATACTGCTTTGCAAAGCACGTCCACCGTCGCTACCACCGCGTCGCTCGGTAATACTCTTTTCCTCAAGCTGCCGTCTCCCCTCACTCTCCTTCCGATGTGCCCGCTCAAAACCTCAGCTCATGCAACATATCCTCGTGACAAAGCACCGCATTTCATAGACCTTCCTACTGGACATACGCTCCCTTTGCCGTTCTCCTATATATGTCCAACCAGGTTCGTCGTCCAAGAATGCCATCTCAATTTGTTATCCGCCTCCAACCCCAGTACTCACCTTTACCCCTCTGCTGTCTTTTGCGCCATGTCAGGAGCCTCCACCTCAGCCTCCGCGGCCTCGTCGCCGTCTGTACCTCTGGAGCGCGGTAAAGCGTGTCTTCGATGCCGGTGAGTTTGCTCAACGATGTACAACGCAGTTCGTCTCCGTTGATGCTGGTCAACATTGTTGTAGGCGTCGAAAAATGGTGCGTCTACACCTGTCATGTCTAGGTCACCGCCCTTCACCAATTGTTCACCCTGTTTTAGCGATGCGATGGTGTCCGCCCCATGTGCGCCCAGTGCGTACGTGCCGATGAAGTCGAGTGCGAGTATACCGACGGGGGTGCTACGGTCTCTCAGTTACTGGAACAAAACGTCGCACATCTTGAAGCCCGAATTCGAGAATTGGAAGGAAGGTCCAGCGAGAGTATCACTCTCCACGATCCCCATGCAGCCTTTTCTCAAGCCAGGAACCGCTCGTCGGCTGCAGGCGCGGTCACAGGCGGTGAACGTGGCCATACCTCTCTTGGTCGATGGCAGATCCCAGAAGCCGTGTACGTAGAGAGCTCAAACGTCACCAAGATGTATCGACTTATTGCTTGACAGATTGGCTTCTTTCGTGAGCCATGCGTTCGCGTTCGGTTTCTTTCTCAACATGCCACGTTTTCTGGCGAAATTGGGCACCACGAGCGGTGAAAATTCGGTGCCCCCTGTTCTACTCTACGTCGTCCATCTTGTTGGTCTTGTGACACTCCAGGAACCCCAGCTCAAAGAACAGGAGCCTCACATACTCTCCTACCTTACTCAGGCCCTTTCTGCCGCGGTTTCCAATGTTCAGTCGGGAATGCTGCTGTACCTCTTGCAGGCAGAGGTATTACTATCAAATTACTTCTTTCATCATGATCGCCGTCTAGAGGGAGGGTATCACATCACAGCAGCCGTCTCCATCGTCCTCTCCACCAATCTCCATCAATTCGACTGGAGTGGTGCGGCCCAACCTGCATCTGGGGCTTATCATCTCCCTCATCCGGCCGATACCGTTGAACAGGGAGAGCGCATCAACGCGTTTTGGACCGTGTTCAACCTGGACAGATGTTGGGCTGTTTCGCTGGGGTCACAGTCAGCTCTTGCCCGGATCGATCTCTTGTCATCTCACATCCTGACGCCTTGGCCGCTGGACATGTCAGACTACGAACTGGTGAGAGTTGCCTCCTTGAGAATAGTGCATTTGCTGATTGTTCTACAGGGTCTTCTGCCGGAGATATTACCTGGCCAGACTGTGCCATCTTTCCTGTCACAAACTACGATAGAAATTACTTCAGACAGTCGGAACTCGCAGCGTACCAAAGCTGTTGTTCTCTTTTCGGAAGCCGTCGCGTTAGCGAAACATTTTGCTCCTCGTACGTCTCACCTCAGTCTCTTCATCCGAATTATCCGCCCACGATGTCTACTACCTCAGAGAACCCAGCATACCAGGCGAGGTTTGTCGCACTGGACAACAAACTCGAGCAATACAAGCAGTCCCTCTTCCAGGTTTGGGCTATGGCCAGAGCTACGTCAGTCCCCGGCGGACAATTAGGCGGCGATGCTGTCAGGCCCTACGCTACTCGCTGCATTCTGTTTACCCGAACGCTTGTCCATTGTGCCGCCATCAAGCTGCACGCCCCGCTTCAACAGGATTGGGATCTCACGACGAGCCGGACCCTCTCGAACGCGGTACAAGCGGCCGATTTGCTCCAAGACTTGGACGTTATGACCGTGGGATCCGTAGACCCCTTCACAGGCGTAAGTGATCACTGCTTGAAATTGGGTCAGGCATAGATTCAAATATTTGAAACGCCCGCTGTTTAGATTCTTCTGTCGATCGTCGCCCAAGTGCTCATCCGTGCCTTGGCTGTCGCGAAAACTTTGCGGACTGCCTCTGCCACGGCCAGACCGTCGGGTGCGTCTTAATTTATAACTTCGGCACCGCAAACTGAATGATTTTATTCGGACGTGTTGATAGAACAAGAGCTAATTGTCGCGAACGCGCTGGAGCGCGTCTACTCCGTTATGCAGGCCTTGACGGCCACGAATCCTAGTGCCGAACTCATTGGTGAGTCGTCGGGTTGATCTCTGTGACTTACCGAGGGTGTGCTCATTGGCTGAACGCTACGCCACACAGCTCATGAACTTCGCAACATACGCCAGCAGCATATCATGTTTCAAACTCCCTAAAAACCCAAACACGATCATCATCATGGCGCAGCCATCGAGATCAGCCTTTCGGGTTTGATACCCAGCTAAGGCTCCAGATTGCCTCCTTTGCAACCCCATCTCATCATCATTGCTTTGTCTCTCTTGTCTCTGCGCTACGTCTCTTGACTCCCGCATTTCTTGTAGTACCAGTGCCTCCATTAGAAAGCTGGACGTCGTCTCATCCTTCATCGTTATTTTATCTTATCTTCCCACCCACTCCGATTAAATGATTGACCTCCACACTGCATCCCGTTATCATGGCACATTCTCGTACCATAGAGCATTGATGTCTTCCACGTACTTCATACTTTCTGCGCCTCGTAGTAGAATATTACTACCTCCGAGTCAGCAGAAGGTCTGGGCGTAGATCCAAATACGTCCACAACTAATGTAGAAAGTCTCAGGTTATGTGTTATATGATGTAGCTATTACTTTTATGGCTTCTCACCATGGATACGCTCTTAGGAAGAATGTAACACATGTTTTCGTGTCGTGTGGTAACTAAGTATGGGCGCGTGTCAATCATGGATTGGAACGAGCACAGCATGATGACCAATGACCTCATCAAAGATCTACTCAACGATTTTGAATTGGTTCTTGGCCGGAAGTAATCTTTATTAATTGGTGCCAGTGCCAAGTGCGTTTGCGGGGGCGCGTGTGGGTGCAGGGGCGTATGTTGCTGCCAAATGTTTTTGACAGGAGTGATCGACGCGCGTCGTACCAGTCATCTGAGTCAAAATGTTGGGTGGGCTGAGTCACCAAGGGTTCCTTTGAGTCTACCTACCTTTCTTGGTGAAGTCTGGTTCGGAGAACGAGAAGCCTCCATTCGCCCCAAAATCAACAGGCTCGCATCATGAGGGTCGTGAATCGCGATATCGTCGTCTGTCGCAAACCACTCTTAGTAGAGTCGGCAATCTGACTGCACACAAGGTTCAGTCGTGCATGGTTTCGTTGGGTCATTGAAAATAAAATATCGGATAGTATGACAGACGGACTACGGAACAAGCACTGGGGGATTGTAAACTTCTACTATCTCAACTGGTCCGTCACTTCAGCACAATACTTTGTCTCTAAGGCGGCTGACCGAGCTCACTAGAGCCGTCAACGCCTCGGTACAATCACGCGCGGAACTTGGTCCACATTGATCTGAACGGTACATGCATCTTCGACTTCGGTGGCGGTGCAGTGGTTGAATTGCGGGAAGACGTCGAATTCGAAGCGCCTTTGGCCATCGAGGAGGATTTGCGCTTGGCGCCGTCTCGAGCTGGATCTGACGAGGAGACTGTAGCGCGCTTGCTATTGAGCGTGGGGCAAGGCACGACCTTCTTCTCTTGTGCCGGGGGAGGCAAAGAGAGGGCCACTCTGAGTCGTTTCGGCTTCCCGATCTCTTCTTTGACAACTACGGTGGAGTTCCGGGAGGCCTTGTCCTTGTCCTTCTTGTCCTTTGAAGGAGACGACGTCGCAGTTGATATCGCCGAAGCTGGAAGACTCTGTCGTGCGTTGGAGCTGACAGAGCGGAGAGGATTTCTTCGGACGATGCCCCCTACGCTGTGAGTTTTGGGGGTCTTCGGTGACTTCGGAGAGACGAGAACCGCAGTGGGTGTGGTCGGGCTCGTGGGAGGCGAAGCGGCTTTGGCTAAGGATCGGACAACAGGATGCTTCGGGAAGCTGGCACGATTCTTCTTTGCGGACGGATCCTCCTCCTCCTTTACACCGGCCTTCAGTAGCTTGGAGACACGCCGACCACCGGGAGGAGGAGTGGGAGACCTGTGGTGCTCCAGTGTAGGCGATGTAGGATCGACATCGTCAGCAGCATCGTCGCCATCCTCGTATTCGTGCATGCTAGGGATAATCGAGAACCGGACATTCTTCTGAGTCTTGAGGATACCTCGAGCTGGTGGTCTCAAGGTAGCGCTACTAGCAGGCCGAGAGTGAGGCGTAGAGTGAGCAAAAGCGCCGGGGTCGAAGCTGAAGTGAGATGGAGGCGAAGCCTCCCAGGGGATCGCCTCGTGGCTCTCCTCCGCATCACCATCGCGGCTGGCTAAGTCCGAGAGATCCAGTGTCAACCGCGTCCGACGGCGATCAGTACTGTCCGTCGTTTCGATGATGACCGTCCTGCGCCGTTGAGCTCTGGTGGAGCCCGGGGTATTCGTCTTGGGATTTTCTGCCTCTGCAGCGGAGTCTTGAGAGTCGACTTGCGTCTCATCCAGGGTCGAACTGTTGTTCCACAAGTCAGAGTCACCCGGAGATGCGGATGTGTTGGCAAGTGAGGCTCTTCGGACAGGAGTAAGCGGCTTGATTTCGGGACCAGGGCTGTCTGCAAGATCATCGTCGTCCGCGTGAGTGCGGCTGGCCACGTCAGTGAGAAAATCCTCGAACACGGCCCAATCGTCCGTCGCAGACTCAAAAGTCGGGATCTCAGGCGTGGAATCGTCGTCCGGGAGCGTAGGAGTGTCGGAGTCTGTCGGAGGCAGAGGTGGCAAAGGAGGGAAGACATCTGGTGTCCGCAAAGGTGGACAGAGAGACCGGAGATTCCCACACATAGTCCCAAGATCCATAAAGACAGTGGTACTATCCGCTGGGTAGTCGAAGGATGGAGTATACCCGGATGGCGATCCTAAGAATGGCGTTGGTATACCGGGGTACAAGTCGGAATCCTGCTTTGTGCTTGTAGGCGGGAGGGTACCGGGCACCGTCAGATTCAGCGGTGTCGGAAGGTTTAGCCCTCGTCGGACCGCCAAAGGAGCAGGAGCCACTAGGCACTGCGACGATTCCAGAGATATCGGTACGATGGCAGTAGACGTTGAAACCATGATGGACGGCATTTCTGAAGGTGTTGGCTCCTCTTCGTCATCGATGAGCGAAGCGACTTCTGAAGTTTGCTGATCTTCAACGACTGCACTGGGTACCCGAACATCACCGGAATCAACGACGCTATTACTTGAGATGTCGTTGGAAGGGAACAAAAGCTCCGCTAGCAAGGCAGAATCCTCGTTGACGCTGGAGTCCGGTATTGTTGAACGACGGTGTCGCAGAATCGCCCGCAGAGCCTCGGGCGGAAAAAGAGACCCCTCAGGAACCCAAGGCGGATGAGGAAACGAGTCGTATTCCGTGACAATATCTTCCCAGGGCTGATGTCCAGGGGGCGGGCTGAGCTCCGTGCGTTCCTGTAGACTATGAATGAGAGGTGAATATAAGAAACAGCGACTGCTACACACCGCCCACTTGTCGACGCAGATAGGCTCCATCAACATCGACTTCAGTCTACTTGGGACCGGAATGATCACAGGCGGCTTGAACTGTAGACCGAACATCGGTTCGGCCGTGGACATGATTGGGCCAGAAGTGAAGCGTATGGACACAGGGCGGGCCGCAGAGATTGTGGAGAAAGAGGGTATGTCGCGTAACGAGTAAAGACTGTTGGTGGATGTGAAAGAGAGTGTTGAAGATATGACGTTGAAATGGTCGAATTTGGTACCAGCGAGAAGGTCCTTGATGTCGAGTGAAGCAGCGGTGTCCAAGGAGGTCAAGGTCGCTGGTCGCGGCGCCACTGTTGGGCGAGGCACGACGACCATGGCAGCAAAATACCGCTATGAAGATGAGAAGCTCAACTAAATGAGAGAACCGGAGGATAGCAGAGAGGACTTGTCGGGTCGGAAACAAGCAGAGGCAGAGGGAGGTCAGCCTCCCCTGCTGTTGACCGTGTTTGGAATTCCGATTTGAACCAACATCACCGATCCATTCCTGACCATCCACGACTACAGGCTCACCACCGCAGTAATTGGAGGGATTGGCTTCAATTTGCATGATTAAACGAGGGCGGGAGTATTGTCTGAACTGGAATTGACTCTTGATTAGATGGCTGCCGCGGCGACTCGAACACAGCGACAAAAACCGGAGGGTACTTGAAAAAGCATCTGAGCAAAATCTCTCTTCCGATTGTACCGATAAACAGTGCAAATCATGGACGAAGATGAGGAGGAGGAGGTTCAGAACGAGCAATGCGCATCTCGCCGCCCGTCATCACGCGCCTTGTGCGCGTCTTCGTCGGCTGTGCCGCGTGCGCTGTCAGCGTCCTGATCAAGTTTCTCACCGTCTTCTTGCCCTTGCCCTCGACCCCCTCGACAACGACGCGACGACACCGACGACACCGACGACGGCCACGCGCTGCGGACCCTCATATCCGTTGCGAGCCAACGTCTGACTACGAGGGCGCCGCTGCCCACTCCTTTCGGATCTTACATCTTACGCCTGTCGTCCTCTACTCGTCTTGCTGCATTCCAAGGACATTCATCTCTCCTCATTCTTCCACTATCATTATCTCTTCGCTTTCTGTGCTATACTCGCTACACTTTGGAGCTGCCGAGGATTGGACTTGGTTTTGGATTGAACTGGACGAAATTTTCACGATAGGTACGTTTTCACTTCTCTTTGCACCCTTCAGGATGAATCTTCGATTATTTGCACGTCAGTCTGAGTGTCTTAGACACATTAGATGTTACACTTTCGCTTTTTTCTGACTCTGTGTATGCACTTTGCCCCTGGTACGATCTTACTGACTCCTACCGTCTAGTTATTCCATTTTGCAAGGCCGAAGTGTCGCCTCCCAGACCCTTATTCTTACACACTCTCGTGATATTGCATGGCAACAGCAGGACCCTCCACCGACGATGGCTCTCGCCGAGGAGCTCAGCTCGCTGCCAGCTCATCGACCTCACCTACGACTCCTCCCACCGCGAACACGAATGGAGCCAGCTCTTCGACAGCACCTCCCAGGTCCACCACGGGGCTCACGCCGACGAATACCGTTACTACGAAGGATGGATTGACGGTCCGAGCTCGCATTGAGCCTACTTTGCCAGTTGATGATGTCGTTCGCCTACTCTGTATTAACTTGAAGATGAAAGACCCACCTGGCTGGTTTGCTCTGCGGGATGAGAATGATGAACTTGTTACCAATGATAACTTGCGCAAGAAAATCCTCGGCAAAGTAAATCTGAAGTATGTCCCCAGTGCCGAGTGGTGATAATGCACGCATTGAAGGCTTCCTGTATCTATACAGACTCGTCAATGCACCAGCGATCGAAGCGGCAGATCTCGTCGAGAAGTTGGCGTCCAGAGATCAGAAGCTCGCATATACCCTGAATTCGCTGCGCAAGTTTGTGAAGGTGGGCATATCATAGCAGGGCAATTTGACGTGGCGTGTACTGATCATGCATGCTATAGGAAGAACAATTTGCGAAAGAATTTCTCAATCGTGATGGACTTCGAGAGCTAATCTATGTGATAAATGGGTCTCATGGCAACATCTTGGCTGTATGTCGTTATATCTATCTTCTACTTCAATATGGCTGACTTGCAGCTCTTCAGTACGCCTTGACAGCCATGCAACACCTCATGGAACTGGATCACGGTTGGGGAGAACTTGACGACGCGTTTATTCTACGAGTAGTTCAGATCCTCTCCTCTGAACAATCTCTCATCAATGTCTGCCGACCTGCAACTGCCATCCTCAAGAAGCTCGTCGAAGCCGATCCCGCTGCTGCACCAGGACCTCACGTTGGTTCTAGTAAAGCCCCTCCACCTCCTCCCCCTGGTTCCGTTTATTGCTATGGCTTCGAGGTGGTGTACCAGCAGATGAAGAAGGAGAGTAGGCTGCTAGAGACGGTGGTGAATCGTTTGGGTAGTGCCGATACCACCATGGCGTTATATAGGTGAGAAACATACTCTCTGCTGACGATAGCACGGACTGAACACTTCTATGTTAGCATGATGTTGATCAATTCGTTGATGGCGCACGCCAGTGATATTCACTGGGAAGAGTTCTTCGACAAGCTGCAACGACTGCACGTGCACAAGGCTGTTATTGTATGCCTCTACCTCTCACTTGACCGTAGCTTGGTACTGACTCATTTCATTTAGGGTCTCATGTCTTCACATACCATTGAGGACCTCACCTCCTGCATTCTGGACTTCCAAGCCAACGTTGTACGGATGACGCACCGCAAGAAGACTTGCCTCGTTGACCCTGAGATGGAACCAGCGCATGCAGAAGCATTGAACTACATCTGGATGAACAGCAGGCTCAAGGAAGAGACAGATGCGCAAGGCGGTGTTTTGAAGTGGCGGAAGCTCGGCTTTGACACGGAGGACATCATGCAGGAATTCAGCGAAGTTGGAGTTTGGGGTCTGGATTGTTTCGTGAGTCTTAGAGGCCCGAGTGTTGTACCGCTAGCTGACAATCTTCCAGCGTTATTTCGTTGCCAAAGATCCAGACTATTTTTCGAAGGTACGTGCACATCTTTGGCCACTCGTGTCACACCAATGACTCGATATTCGTTAGGTGGTTCAAGAGCAATTGAGCCGGCCGGAAGAACGACGATGTCCTATTGCCAAAGCTTCGAACGAAGTGGTTGATTTGTTGTCAGAACACTGGGCGATCTTCGGACCAGGATGTACGTACGTTGCAAACAGGCCCATGTCATGTAATCTAACTATGCCGTACCAGACTCGACATCGACCACGTTCCAACCGTTCTTCCTCAATGCCGGCAAGGTTCATGCTTTGGCTACGCACTTTTTCCTTCGGATGTGGAATGAAAGCGGAGCGTCTCGCGGTGACTTTCCTCGGGTGGTTGCTCTCGCGCGCAGCCAGTACGTAGCCCCGGCATCGACTCAATGCTTACGCGTGCTGACTCTGCTGTCGTAGGGTGAAAGTCGCTCTTCGCAAAGAGAACGTCCGTCCGTGGCATGAAGTTGAAGCTGAGTTCCTCGAGTGCGAGTATCGAGCGGTACGAGATCGGCAAATGCAAGAACTGGAGGCTGAGGATGACGTCATGAGCAAAGTTCCCGTCCGGTAAGTATCGCAACTTGCATAAGAATGTTTGCTCATACTTCATGATTCTGGCAGAAATTTGAAGGCCAAGCTGTACAAAGAGTCGTTTGAGTTCGTACGTCAGCAGCGAATACACTGTCTCCTTCAAGGCGCTTGGTTCATGAATGCTTTGCCGATGGCCACGAATGTCCCCCGAGATACCATCCGACGACCAACCAGACCGTGGCGATTCATACGTTTGGTAAGCATCGTGCCGTCTGGTATTCGTCCCCTGAATTGATTTCAACTCTGTTTCCAGGATAGTGGACTCCGATATTTGCATTACGTTGATAGCGCAGTGAAGTTCGTCGTACGCAATGGTTTGGAGGACCTCCCCGAGCGCATTGACATATCGCTCATCAACGAAATTGCGACCGGCTCTTGCGCTCCGTTTCCGAACGCGTTAGGTGGCGAGCCGAATGCTGTTGGAGCCGGCGCGTCTCCAATGCAGGCTTCTCCTCTCTCCTTCGCCTTACTCAGTGCCGGCGGAGGAATGCTAGCAGCCCAAGTTGCTCCCGATCAGTCGCGCTGGGCTGACTGGACTGATGGCCTGAATATGCTGCGCAGAGACGGTGGACACGTAGCTTCGCAAGAAACGGAGATGTTTGTGCAGGCTTTGACAGAGATCGGATTGAAAGTCAGGCTATTGAGTGAGCCGTTTCATGTCCCTGCCTTTGGAAGACGCGCCATCTAACATTGTCTATTAGACCTTTCTGGAGATATGGCGGATATCCCCAGCGGAATTGTCGCAGGAGCTCCCCCTGCGAACAGTGATTTCTTTTTCTCGGACCTGTGATACCCAATCAAGATACCCAACATAATAGTCGTCTGTGTTCGTTGCGCCATCTGTATTCTGGATATACTATTCGTTTTCGCTGTCACTCAACACTCTGCTAAGCATAATTTTGTCTGCACGTCACTGTCGCCGTATTATGCTCCTTCTCATCCGATTCAACGATCTTCTGACGTAGTTCCCCAGATCTCCCCAAGATCTTATTTCGAAGACATTTGACCTTTGATCGCTGCCGACTCCGTCCGTTAATCTGAGATTCTGACTCGATGTCAAGCGTACTAAGCTGCCCGAGCCTCGGTATGTATATTTGCTGCTCCTTTTCTCGACCAGTGACCCGCGGAAGACACCCTGGTGACATCCTGACATCACGGTAGAGTCTAGCTGTGGAATGCATCTCCAGGTCCCAACACACGCAAAGTTTCGCGAAGGAAGTATACGGCCCGACAGAAGAGAGAAACGCGGTCACGCGAACAACCGTCTACTTATACGCGTGGCGTATGACTTCACCATCGTCACATGTAGACGAAGCCGATGGTCCTTTTTGGATCTTCAGATCTTTTATGCTTTCGGCGCGTCACAGTATAAAGCCAAGCTCCTTAGAATCGCTATATCGTAGCAGCACAATGCGGTTGCTTCAAGTTGTTCTTGCAGCTCTGTGCCTGAGCTCGGCGCAGTCACTGACAACACGCAGTACCACCCATTCGCTTACTCGCAGGAACTCTACGGGCCTCACAGATGCTGTCACTTGGGACCCGCATTCTCTGTTCATCCATGGCCAACGCACGTTTATCCTCTCTGCCGAAGTTCACCCCTGGAGACAACCTAATCCTGAACTGTGGGCTGACATCCTCCAGAAAGTACGCGCCAATGGCTTCAACACGGTCTCCATCTACGTGAACTGGGCTCTTCATTATCCAACTCCCGACACGAACAAAGGACAAGGCGACTTCCAGACCGGAACATATAGGGATGTACAACGCTTCATTGACGAGGTGAAGAAAGCTGGATTATGGTTGATCGCCAGGTACGACGACAGTGAACATCCTAGTGTCTCAACCTGATCATGCCACCAATGTTCAGACCGGGTCCATATATTAGTACGTCTATTCCCTTCGTAAGCATAGAGTTGCATTAATGGTTTCTCAGATGGAGAAACCACTGGTGGAGGTTTCCCTGGCTGGTTAGGCAACATTGCAGGTTCGCTGAGAACAGACAATGCGAACTATAAAGCAGGTAGGGTTTCGAGGGTCTGCTCTAGCCATGTATTCACGTTCGCTGTCTGCAGGTTGGACGCCGTACATGACGCGTATTTCTCAGATCATAGCCAAGAATCAAGTCACCAACGGCGGACCAAGTAAGTGATCAGTTCGCTTCATCATGCACGAATTTCGGCCCTCATCGTTCTGCATTCTCTCAGTCATCCTGGTCCAAGCCGAGAACGAGTTCAGTGCGGGGAGTGGTCGCAGTGACTACATGCAGGACATCATTGATCTTCATCGAGCCAACGGAGTCACAGTCCGTAAGTATCGATATATCGTGCTTACCTTCGCACAAAACATGACTATCATTGCACTGGCAGCAATTACGCATAATGATCAACATGCCGGTGCTACAGGCAACTTCAGTCCCGATTTGCCCGGTACTGGTCGAGTTAATATCTACTGGTTTGTGGGACGTCCTTGCCAATTGTCGCGGTGTGGCTCACTCTTATCCGTAGCGGCGATTCGTACCCGCAAGGATCGTCCCATTGGAGCCAGCCTCAAGCGGTTTACTATTCCAACCACGAAGCAGTGGCTCACAGCAACCCCCTCTGCCTTGCCGAGGTTCGTATCTCACCTGCTGACATACTGGCTCACATTCACGATGCAATCAGTTTGGTGGCGGCTTCCTGCTGGGTTGGGGTTCCGTGGGCTTCGGCGGAACCGGCTACGAGAAATATTGTACGTTCCATTTGCTCTGAACCATCCGTCGAAGCGTTTCATATCTCCTCGTGTAGCTGGCGATCTTACCAACGCGACATACGGTGAGCACACTTCACGACACTATGCGACTCCTCAGGAGCACTCACGGGAGCAGAGAACGTATTCTACAAGGATACGTATGCGCAAACCACGACCATCCTCAGTGAGTACCGCTCAATCCCCTTCATCGATTCTATCCCTGATTGAGACACTTCACGAGGATAGATGTTTACAGTAAGTTTAGTTCGTTCACAGTCGCCGCCTTTTACCGAAAATATCTTGACCAGTGCTATATGGCGGAACCAACTGGGGTCAAACCTTGGAGCCGACTGTGTACTCCAGCTATGACTACGGAGGAGGTATCAACGAGAACCGCGTCGCAACCACGAAGATGAACGAGATGAGGTTGCAGGGTGCGTGTGTTATCGTTCCCAGTGCGCTATCTCAGTCTCATGTTCTGTGCCAGGTCTTTTCTTACGGGTGGCCCGTGATCTCCTTGGCTCCAACATGATCGCAAATGGGACGACGTATACCTCTTCATCGCTCGTTTATACGACGGAGCTACGCAATCCAGATACCAATGGCGCCTTCTATATTGTTCGTCACAACGACGCAACGTAAGCGACCCTTGTGATAATCTCACATAAAACTGATTCTCTGTACTTGCCAGCTCTGAGGCTTTGACAACTACCAAAGTCAATATTTCAACGTCCGCCGGTGCACTCACGATCCCCCAAACAGGTGACTTGACCCTTGACGGTCGTGAGAGCAAGATCCTCGTCACCGACTTTGTTTTCGGACAATCGAACACTCGAGTCTTGTACTCTACTGCAGAAATTATGACATGGACGACGTGTGTACCTCCTTATGCTGCAATCTCTCAACTCGTACTTACAAACCTAACAGAATCAATAATCAAGACTACATTATTATCTATGCGCCATCTAAGCAGACCGGAGAGACTGTCCTGGCCTTCAGCTCTCAACCCTCCGTAGACACAACGAACGCCATTGGAGTCAACGCTTCTGCAACCGGCAACAACGTCACACTGAATTATAGCCTTGGTGATCCTGCGTTCACGAACATCAGAGCAGGGGGAAAGACGGTCGTCGTTGTGA
Organism: Steccherinum ochraceum; assembly: GCA_004332605.1. NCBI lineage: Eukaryota > Fungi > Basidiomycota > Agaricomycetes > Polyporales > Steccherinaceae > Steccherinum > Steccherinum ochraceum. The sequence continues at coordinate 36,808 of RWJN01000037.1, forward strand.
CTATGCAGAAAGAGACGGCATTGAACTGGCATGCCGTTGACATACCTGGCAGCGGTACTTTTGGGAACTACTTCTCGATTGGGACTAATCAAAGGTCCGTCTCATCAGCTCCGAGTCGTTAGCCAGCAGTCTAATCTCATTCACACCTGTAGTGTTCTCGTTGGCGGACCATATCTCGTGCGAACTGCATCGCTCGAGCAACGTACAACTTTGGCTTTGGTCAGCCATCTCACTGTTGCGCACCTTGTTCAGCTACTCACCGTGACTTTTCTCCAGACCGGAGACCTCGACGAAGCCACTGACATTGAGATCATTGCTCCATCTCTCATTACAGCCGTTTCATGGAACGACCAGAAGCTCTCGCTCAAGAAGACCGGTCGAAGTACTTATACTGCGTCATTGAGCGCACCGCGTGCAGTTCAACTTCCGTCGCTGAATCCATTGAAGTGGAAAGTCTCTGGAAGGTACGCATAGCATCATAATGACTGCGCGACAGACTCGAGTCTAATCCACTCATAGTCTTCCAGAAATAAGCCCCGACTTCAACGACTCAAGTTTCATCGCAGCAGATCAGACGACTACCAATGTCAGTCACCTTGCCTCTTTGAAGTAACCTGACAACTCACTGTGTATACCTAGTACACGAATCTACTACCTCTTGCAGGCGATCATGTCTTATACTCTCAGCAATATGGGTATGGAGCTATCTACCCGCATCTGAGGGCTCCTTCTCATTGATTTCGTCCAGGTTCTACGGCGGCAATCTCATCTGGAGAGGCCACTTCAACGCATCGGGTCAAGAGACCGCTTTTAACCTCACTGTTCAGGGAGGCCTGGTCTTTGGTTATTCTGCATTCCTCAACGGCGTCTTCCTTGGGTCCAGCCCTGGCTCTACCACCGCGAGCGTAGTCAACAATATTTGGCAGATCGCCAATGGAACTCTGAGAGTCGGGCAAGACAACGTTCTGACGGTATTGCAAGATCATATGGGCATTGTCGAGACGAGTAGTATGTTTTCTCGCGCTATACTCTACCGCCGAGCACCGTCTAAATTGGCTTTTATAGCGAGTGGGGGGAAGGAACCTCGGGGTATCCGTGGCTACTCCATCATCGGCGGCAACACCACTTTCACTCAATGGAAGCTTCAAGGCAACCAAGTGCGCCCACTTACCCACATCCTCTGCCGCAATCTGATTAAGCTTTACAACAGGGCGGTGCAGCCAACGCACCCGACACCGTTCGCGGATATCTCAACGAAGGCGGACTCTGGGCAGAGCGCATCGGTGCTCACCTTCCCAACTACCCCGACTCTACATGGGCGACAGGCAACCCACTCTCGGGTGTCAAGGGTGCCGGCGTGAACTTCTACAGGACCACTTTCAACCCAAACATTCCGGAAGGTCTTGATGTTCCCGTGAGGCTCTCGATCACACCCAGCGACAAGTCGAGCAACTTCCGGGTGCAAGTGTACTTGAATGGATGGCAGCTGGGTAAGTACATCAATAACATTGGGCCACAGACCGTATTTGTGCTTCCTGCTGGGTACGTCCAAACAATTTTTATGTGGTTGCGAGTCCAATAACAACGTGCTCGTAGCATCTTGCGCCCTCGATCAACGAACACCTTGGCGTTGTCAGTTTGGTCCTTGGACGCGAGTGGTGCAACAATCGCCGGGTTGTCTCTCATTTCGGATGGAACGTTCTCCACGGCGTCGGATATCAAGGACTACACTTTGCCACCAGACTACACAGCACAGAAGCATTTGCGCCCTGCGGGTAAAGCACAAAACCCCATGTAAATTAACCCCTTGATTAAGAGTACAAGTATTAGTGTTGGATAGGAGCAGAGGCACGTCCAGTAAGGGCAAACGCATTTGGCGGAGAAAGATGCGTCAGTGGTCTCAATCGGAGTCACTTTGATCGCCCAAGAATGCCATGATTGAATTTCTTGCCGTGTTCTGTGACAGCGAATGAGAATACGCCGTCGATGTAGTGCTAGGTGTGGACTTACCTTGCGCTTGGCTGGGACGTCCGACATTTCTTCATCAGAACCGCCGTCGGCGTCGTCGATGCTTGTCTTGTGAGCAAGCCGACCACCACCGCGAGTCTGCCGAGGACCAGAGACGATAGCCTTCTCAAATTGCTTCACGTCCTCTGCGACAACGAAATTGTATGAGCGCACACTCATAAGAAGACATGAAGATTGATTTACCTAGCTCCTGCTCAAATTCTCGTTTCTCCTTGATAGCTTTCGCCTGTTCCAGACTCATACGGCCATTCATGCCGAGGCCCGAGAGGATCTCTTTCAGGCGTTTGATTTGGGCAGATTTAGATTCAAGATCCTTGAACTCCTTCGCCCACACCTTTCGAACACCGCATGCGACTACGAAAGACTGAATACCGCATAAGCATATGCATATTGGAAGAAGAGCCTGGATTTACCTTCAGTCGTTTTATCTGCTGGTCGTCCTTGGATAGCTCCTCAGCTGGCGCTTTCCGTTTCCTGCCCTTTGCGGGCTTATCGTCCTCGGATTTCTACAGACATGAATTACACGGGCATATATGAAAGATAGAACGAACAACGCACCTTTCTGCCTCGCTTGGGTTTGGGAGGCTCGTCAATGAGAACCGACATTTCCGACTCGCTTTTCTGTGTAGATGTAGATGCCACTTAGACATGCACCGATCAGGACAGATGTAAAGAGCGCACCTCGCCTGCATCTGCGACCCTCGAAACCGGTTTTGCACTCCCAACTGAAGTGCTGCTCTGAGGTTCCGGCGCAGGCTCCTCGACTATTTGGTCGGCTTCGTCATCGCTAACAACTTTGGCACGCTTCTTCGGGGGCTCGTTCTTTGTGGAAGACTGTATGCGTTTACAAGGTCAGTCAACGGGAGATAACGAAGTAGGAAGCCTGCTTACACTTGCCACGGAGCGTGACGGTCCTGCTTGTGCACCGTCCTCGAGTGCCGCGTCTGCGTCTTCGTCGTCGCTGCTCGGTACCATCGACTGTGGCGAGAGAAGGAACGATGAGTAAGGCGTCAAGACAAAAGACAAGTCAACAACGTACGGGAGAACGTTTGGGCTTTCCAGCACCCTTCTTGGTCCTTTCGGTAGTCTTCTTCGTCACCTTAGGCTTCGGTGTTGGCTTGCTTTTAGCCTCTGAAGATTTGCGTTTCTTCCCTTTAGCTTTTTCTGTTTCTTTGACTTTCTCTACTTCGGTCTCTTGCTCGACTTCGTCCTGCCGAGATGGGATAAGTTTACTGAGAAGAACAGAGACTATTGCGCACCGTCGCGTCAGCTATCATCTCCTTCACTGCAGCCTTATACTCCGCGGATTTGAGAATGCCAGGTTCGAGTCCGAGCTCCTGCTCCACATTGTCTCTGGTCTGGCCGAATGTCACTTCTCTAGATGCAGACACTGTCAATTAGTTCGGGGCGAATGGCCAAGATGAGGTAGTCAATACGCACTCAAGTGCACCTGCTTCTGCCGCTCTACGCACGGCATTTCTTACTGCGTTCTTCACGGCAGTAAGATCCACGTCGACCATGGTGGGATGGTGAGAAAGTGAGAAGAAGGCAAGAAGCAGAGAGGCCCGGTGACCCAAGGACCATGCCATTGCACCGGGCTGAGCGCAGCGTAGTGGACGCGTGACGCAAAAGCCACGTGATGTCGTTTAGGGCAGGTGGAAGCGCGTCTCTTCACGCTCTTGCGTTCTCTGAGTTGCAACTTGCTACTCTTTTGCAACGAACCTGCTACTTTTCTCCACCTACCTCCCTTGCACGCATCAACTCACAAGAAATGGCAACCACACTCTATCTCGAGCCAACAAGATCAACTCCTCCCAAATGCACTCCGAACCTCATGCCTTTCCATATAGGCTACTCCGGCCCAGCACCCGTATCGACATACTTCCGAGTCAAAACGGCACTTCCTCCGTCATATGGCAGCACCAAAGAGAGTGGAAGTGTCGAAGCCGACTCGAATGTAGTCACAGAGACTGTCTCCGAATCCCAAGAAACACTTATCACCGATTCCCCGGCCATTCCTGAAGCCAGTTCTTCTGCGACTCTCCCCGTCACCGCATCCGCGTCATCAGCCACTCTTGTGAACGACGAAGTCTCTGCAACGGCAGAAGGGGTGTCTCAACTGTCGTTGCAGCGCCACTACACTGCTGCTTTCCGTGGGCGCACTATGCATGGCTTGCAAGTCGATCTCCCAGAGGGTTACGGTGGTCTAGTCTTCCGTTCTCCTGGCGCAAACGAAATAACTGCAAGCGATAATGATACATCCAGCAAGCGGAAAGGGAAAACAAGGGCGAAAGATGCAGATACAGGGCTTTCAGGGCGACGATCGCGCGGTGTGAGAGCAGTTGAGGAGGCCGATGAAGATGTTGAAATGCACGTTGCAGAGGGAGAGGAAGAATACAACGAGCTGAAACGAGTCTTGCAGCCAACGGGAACGTTCTCGTCGTTTATTCTATGGAACCCTGATGTTCCTGTGGACGAGGGTCGCGACGAATACGTCCGTTCGCTGACGGAGTGGATGAAATTGTCTGCAGAGGTGAGTGTCTCATTTTTCGACTTCAAACTGAATCTCTACTGATGTGCATTCAGATACATCGCTGTGAAGACTGAACATTGTCATGTCTTTTGGAATCATTGCTCCTCAGTCCATATTGTTCTCTATCCACTATCTCCTGCCAAGGATACCCAGCGCCAATCCATATTTTACCCCGGGGCACTCGTGTACTCTGCTGTGCAATAGCGTGCACCTGCAGATCACTGCATGCTCGAACTTCGCCCTCGTACTTTCTATACCAAGCTCAAAACCGGCGTCTCATTCTAGAGCCATTAAGCGAGACTTGCCTCATCGGGTTTGTATTGTTTATGTGGCGGACATTGAGGGACAATTGTCACCGAATTAGTCCTCAGACGGAAGGGGATCATCGCATTTCCCAGGAACCATCCATCTTACTCGACCTCGACAGCTGGCTGGCATTCAATACAGCGCATCAACATGATCCCTTGGTTGTCGGAAACCCTATAAACCTGGCGGCGAGGGCGTGGTCATCGATTTCGCTCCCTCGACGACCATCGCCACAAGCCCTCCATGGTTCTGTCGTCCACCATGCAGATACTTTTCGCTGCATCGCTCATCGCGCTTGCGTACAAGTGGCCACTGGCTCAAGCGCAAAGCACGAATGCAACATGCATTGGGGGCATGGGCTGGGTGCGTGGCGTGTGGCGACTTTCTTCGCGTCGGTAGCTGCGACTGACCTACTTCGTAGACGTTCAATAATCGGACTCAGAGTCCATGTCTAGTGGCGGCGTACTTGATGGGTGCTTGCGAAGCGGATGGAGGTGAGTATCTGTTGGCACTACGTCCAGTTCTTTCTGAACCCGTTTCTGTTGCACAACACAGAGTGGACAGTGACCGCTCTCAAGAACCTGACTACAACTTATGGTCCTCTCACGGTAGACCAAGCAGACCTCTGCACTTGCAGCTCAGTCACATATTCTATGGTCAGTGCATGTGCCTATTGCCAAAGTGGTCCGATCCCAGTGTGAGTGGCCAATGGAACATAACCATGCAGAAGTTGAATCTGAGTGGTCTCGTATCACAGCTGGGCGGATTGGATTACGGAGTGTCCTGCGGCTGTACTCACTAATGGAAGGTGAGTGATAATCGCGTGTTGCTTCGTGGTATGCTGACCAGATTCATCTGCAGCTACTTTCACGTTGTACCTTCTGGTACTAGCGTCCCTTCGTGGGCGTTTCTTCCGATAGTAAGCCGAACTCTACTTCGGAAGAGCCTGGTATCTTTATACTCACTATACTCAATCAGTCACCAACGGGATCTGGTTCTTGGAATGCAGCAATCGCAGAGACGTACTCGGAGAATCGTAGGTCGTCTTTTTCTTGCCAATGATTGCCCGATGTCAATCGTCTCCGTCTGCAAGATCCTGATAGTTCTCCATCGCCATCCTCATCCGGTAGTTCTCCCTCAAATACGTCGTCACCGCCTGCGCCTTCTCCTGCAAGCAAGAAGTCGAACACAGGAGCTATCGTGGGCGGTGCCGTAGGAGGTGTTGTAGGCTTGATCTTGATCTGCGCTGCAGCATTCTTCTTCTGGAGACGATACAGCCACAGGAGATCCATGGCAGCACCTTCTGCGGCGTACCTCGCCAGCGCATCCAATACGCTGGGTAGCTCTCCCAGCCCTCGTCCAGACGAGAAGCACTCTCCACTCAATTCGGCGCACTCGCCGACTTTCCCTGAGAGCCAGCCGATGTTGGCTCCCTACCCGCCTCCGAACCTCACGCCAATGAAAGTCTACGTAAGTCGTGCAACTGTTCTATTCTCTGTGCCATGTGTGCTCATAATCATTTTGGCGAACTCAGAACCCCGACAATCCATCCACATTCCCTGACGCGTACCAGTATCCTCTGTCAGGTTATAACCAGGGTGTCCGGCCAGACAGTGGGTACAATGCCACCTCGGGACCAGGCCATGTCGCTGTGTATACACCCGGGCACCCTGGCGAGGTCTGATCTTGCGGAGCTTCTCTTCTTGATCATCATGGGTCTATTAAACGGAATACACTATGTCAGGTAGAGTCGCTGTCAGTGAATACATTAGGGGAGTTCAAAGTTCGCGCATGACGCATGACGCATCTCGCATCTTTCGGCCAGCGCAACGGGCTGATGTGGTCGTCACGGCATCATCACAGTGGGTCACATCGTGACCATAGCTGCGTCCACGCGAATGGGGACTCTTCCTTGCCGACCATTCTGTAGAAATACTTTGTGTACGAAGAAAATTCATGTTGGTATGGTTTCTTGTGTGTGCGCGACGTGTATTACAGTCTGCAGGATGGTCGTCTGTACAGGGACGCAGGCTGCCGCTACCGCAGGATTTACATTCCGAGTTCGACACGCCTTTGAGTATGGCTATGTTAATCGTAGTAGCAACGTCAATTCATGCTCAAGCGACATAACGGTCAGATTGGATGCACTGACAGTAGATACCAATTTTAAAGCTGGGTACAAGTTTACACAAGGGTGGGTCATCCGACGTACTCAACCGAATGTCCATCGAGTACTTGCAGACGGGACCCGAATGCTGCGAGCCCATATGCATTGAGAGCAACATGCATGCTTTCTAGCAGCAGATACGTACTCAGTATGTCGAGAGTTCAAACGTTCAAGACACGATTAAGTTTTTGTAGAATTGGAGGTATAACCCGCTCACTTAAACTCGCAAGCTCAGGCTGAGGATCGACGGCAGAAAAACCTGGCTAATCAAGAGGGACACCACGAGACTCTGCTACACTATCTTACACACTCTTCAGCTACATACAGAGGAGTATGAGTCGGTGCGAGACTGAACATTGAATGTTGAAAGTACGCGACGCCGAACAGGTGACAACGGGGTGACTGCTTGTTTAGGCAGGCCCGGCGCCGGCTGTGGGCCGGCCCCGAAAAATGCGAGATGCGTCATGCGTCATGCGCGAACTTTCGGCAATAGGGTCATAGCAAGCGTTCTGCGCCGGCGGAGCCGGCGCTTAAGCTCCGAGGGTTTTCGATGCTGGGGCCAACGGCCCCAGCCGCAAAATGCCGACCCTTAGCCGACCGGCGATCCACGGCAAAAACACCGAACTTAGGGCAAAACAAGCTGGGCTGGTCACGTGACCCGGACCCTGACCCTTAGACCCTAGACTAGGGTCTTCGAAAACGCTTGCTATGGCGAAGCTACCGAACTTTGAACTCCCCTATTTGCACCTCTTGGAGGTTCTGCCAACTTTATGCACGCCGCGGGAAAATGTCGGAAACGCGCTCTCTCGTCGAAACCGGCGCTAGTATCGTTACGGTCGTATCATCCTGTATCATCTCAATACAACATTGAGCAGAATGATCTCACGTACCGCCTACTGCTTGTCTTGTCCTCCTTTGCGTTCACAGACAGAGGATCATGGGTGCTATCACTTCCCTGCTGACTCGCTCAGACAACATTCTCGGAAACGCGGCGGCGCAACACAATGCAAAGAAGGAGGCGATTCTAGAATTGCCATCTGGGATTGAGAAGACGGGAGAGTCTGACAATAATTGTGGGGAGCTCGTATGGTTGATTACAGGTATGCTCTTCACGACGCGTAAAGCTTTCTGGTTCCTGAGTGCAATTTCTTTTCACTGTAGGCGCAGCATCGCTCTTGGCACGCAGTATCATCGACCATGCACTCGCCCGTGGAGACAAAATCATTGCAACCGGACGCCACCTGGACAAGCTTCGAGATCTTCCTCAAACAGAGAGCGTGAAGCTCCTGGAACTCGATGTCACTGCGGGACCTTCTGTTTTGAAGAGCAAGATGGAGGAAGCTGTGACGTTGTTCGGGAGGGTAGACGTTCTGGTCAATAATGCCGGAGATTCTGTCAAAACGATTCTGGAAGAAGGAGGGTCCGTCTTTCTTCGTTCTTCTCCCTCCTGGTGGCTTCGTTGTGACGCAGTCTATTCAGTTCACAGCTGCTGAGAAAGCAATATGAAACCAATGTCTTCGGTCTACTAGATGTGACCAACGCCATCCTTCCCCATATGCGCTCCCGAAGGAGCGGGACAGTTGTACTGATAGGAAGTAGGACAAGCTGGAGGAGTGAGCTTTCAGTGAGTCTAATCAACGCGTGTATCTCTTGGATCGTACTGACGCAATTGAACAGACAGTTGGTGAGTACTGGATGCAATGGTGAGAGAAATGTCACGAGGACTAATGCAACCGTCCTATTACAGGTGCATATGCTTCGTCGAAAGCAGCTGTGCGCGGTATGTACTCAATCGTCTGTCACTTCTGCACCTGCTCAAATTCCCTCACAGTCCTCGGAGAAACACTGGCCGCTGAAATCGCTCCATTCTCGATCCGAACACTCATCGTAGAACCAGGAGATTTCTTGACTCACGGTACCGTTACGATTCCTGTCTACGAGACGAACCCGATATCAGACTACGACGAACAACGTAAGCTTGCCAAGAAGCGCATCGAGAACATAGATCCGAAGAACGATCCTGTGAAGGGGATGAGAATCCTAGTGGACGTTGTGAGAGGGGAGGGCAAGGCGAAGGGTAAGAAGTGGCCGCTTTACTTACCTTTGGGACCAGAGGCAAAAGACGGCATTGAGGCCAAAGTAAAGGTCGTGCAGGACGTTCTTGATGAGTGGGGTGACATCATTAGCGATACCAGGATAGACAAGTCGTAGCGGCGTGCAGGATGTCATTGTCGTACGATGCGTAGATAGTGTGTACTACTTCGAGACTAGAGACATGGTGTATGATACAAGACTGTAGCTGTGGTATACAATAGTTCAATAATTCACGACCGAAATGTCATCCGTGCAAAGAGGTCGTGAGCAGACATGAGCGAGAGGAGAAAGAGGGGCAGACCGTCCGAAAATAAGAGTAGGAGGTAGTGAGAGGGAAAGACTGAGGAGCGAAACACGAGCCTAAGAAATCACGTCAGACGCGCTGCTGGAGGTCTGGCGGGCATGAGTGCATTCGACAACAAGTCTCTACAAGTCCGAACACGCTCTCTTCGCGCAACGAACCAAGAGCTGGCATCGCATGGTACGGCGAGAGGGACGCCTATCAGCCCGCGGTCTTGGGCCAGGCGAACAGCTCCTACGAGGGAGTCCATCTCCGCTTCAGAGTCAAGGTCAACTGGGTCTTCGTCATCGTCCAGTCGAGGTGCCACTGGTGCGACAGCCGCGGCAGTGGTAGCAGCAGTCGTTGTCGCTGCGGCCTTCTTGCTCTTCTTTGGAGCTGACGCCGCCGCCGCTTGTTTCTTCGATGCATCAGCCCCTGCAGCGGCGGCAGCCTCCATCTGCTGTCTCTTCTTCTCCGCCTTCTCCCTCTCCTTGCGCTCTTTCCGTTCCTGCTTCGACTCGCGCTTCACTGGCTCCACGAAATTGGGATTATTGAGACGGTTCCATTCGAGAAGGAGCTCATCGTATGGCCGAGAACGCCCTAGGACGCTACGCTTGGCACCCATTGCATGCGACTTGCATGTAAGTGAACGGGAGCACGGCAAGCCTTTGTCGTTGATAACACCGCACTGCTTGTCATAGTCGACGGGACCTTTCATTCGCCCCTTCGTAACCTTGGTCGCGGGCTTCTTCTTCTTAGGCGCAGAAGGATCTTCAGGGGTAGGTTCCTCATCCTCTGCTTTCCGCTTCTTCCCGGCGTTCGTGTCTAAGATGCCATGTATACAGCGACTTGTTAACATGTATGCATCATACGAACGGACCTGTAGTAGTAGGAGCAGGAGCGGGTGGCGCGGCGATGCCCTTTCCCTTTGCGCCTTTCTTTCCTCCTGCTCGGATCTTGTTGCAGTTGTCTACGAACGCCAACGGTCAATCGAGCGTGCGACAGGGAGACGCGAATGGATACACACCTGCATGTTCACTCATAGCGCTCCGTAGTACAGGTTTCCCGCAGTCCTTGCATTTCACCAAGCCTATTTCTCCGTTCAAGGGTTCCGCTCCGAAGGTCTTCATGTCCAACGCGGAGAGCCATTGCGTGGGAGGCGCAATGTCAGGCTGTGACTTGGGCGGCGGCGACGGGGTCTGGTTGTCCCATGAGAACGAGGGCTGTGGTGAGGCAGCCGGACTTGGTTTCAGCTTGACTGGCATGGAGGCGGAACAGAGTCGCTCAGTGAGGGCAGCGCGGACTGTGGGCCACAACGACGAGATGGTGGTGGCCAGTGGCCAACTTCGGACTGCGCCAAACAGACGCTCACTACGCGGCGGTGCGTCCTAAATGGGAAAATAGCGACTTGATTTGGTAATTTCTGAAGCTTTAGATTCAGATAAGATAACATATGGCGCTGACTAACCCACGGAATGCGGGGATCGCTGTTTAGCTTCTCACCACAACCTCTGACCACCTCCACGTCTTCGTTTCTTTCCGTTGCTTCTCATCTTGAATACGACAGGATGATTGCCTTACAGCATGCAGCAGCTATACCCGATCCTCTTTCCATACCCGCCAATGCTCCGGAACACTGTCCGGTGAGTCAATACCTGTCCGTGTGCTAGCGAAAGTCTCATGTAAGCTGCAGGGTACGGAGTCAGACATGGCTGGGAAGGCAGATGCTTGCGACGGGTGTGCCAACAAAGACATTTGTGCTTCAGGTGCTGCCAAAGGCCCAGATCCAGCTCTACCCTTCGTTCGCGAGAGAATGTCATCTGTCAAGCACAAGATTCTCGTTCTGTCTGGGAAAGGTGGTGTCGGGAAGTCGACCTTCACGGCACAGTTAGGTTGGGCATTTGCTGCGGATGAGGATTCACAGGTGAGTTTCTTCATTCTTCGCGCGATGTCTGCGTCTCACCCTACACAATGCAAAAGACCGGAATAATGGACGTCGATATCTGCGGTCCCTCAATACCCACTATACTCGGAATCGCTACCGAGCAGATCCATTCATCATCTTCAGGCTGGTCGCCGGTATACGTGCAGGATAATCTGGGGGTTATGTCCGTTGGCTTCATGCTTCCATCATCTCGCGACGCGGTCATGTGGCGAGGTCCCAAGAAGAACGGCTTGATCTCTCAGTTCCTCAAGGACGTTGATTGGGGAAACCTCGACTATCTGCTCGTCGATACTCCACCGGGCACATCAGACGAGCATCTCAGCATCGTAACGTACCTTCGGGAGAGTGGTATCGACGGTGCTGTAGTCATCACCACACCACAGGAAGTCGCACTGCAAGACGTTCGTCGCGAAATCAACTTCTGCAACAAGGTCGGGATCAAAGTCCTCGGTCTCGTAGAGAACATGTCCGGCTTTGTATGTCCCAACTGCAAAGGCGAGTCGCAGATATTCAAACCCAGCACGGGCGGTGGTAGACAGTTGGCGAAGGAGATGGGAGTCGAGTTCTTGGGAGCAGTGCCTCTGGATCCACGGATCGGCAAGAGTGCGGATTATGGAGTCAGTTTCCTGGACGAATACCCGGATAGCCCTGCTACCACAGCATACCTTGATATCATAGAAAGTGAGTACGCTTTTGCGCATATCTGCTCTAGATTCTTACTTCCCGTGCCATGTGCAGAGATCAAGGCCCAACTCGAAGATGACTAAGTCACTTGGTCTTCACGACAATATATCCCTCATCCTCATTCCTCATTCCTTTGCATTGTATCCGTATTACTACATATCGGGCTTGTATTCATATGTGTACACGGGCACGGAGCAATTGTTTGCAATTATGCATACAAAGCTCCACATGGGCCCTTCTATCCTCTAGTATGCTCCGGTCCCTAGATCGTCCACGAAATTCAATCTATCCCCTCTCCATCAGTCAATCGTGAAGAGCCGCTTCTTGTCGTCTCCGCCACTCCTCTTGCGTGTCGTACGATCGTCTGACGCTGTTGTCGCCGATTCGCCCTCCGCCAACTCCTTCGGCAAACCCGACGGCAGGGCGTCGTCTTCTGGTCTGTCGACGATGTATTTCCCGATAGGCGCAACGTCTGCCAGACCTCCCGCACGTCCTTCTCCCGTCTCGTGGATAGAGACCGTTGACAAAGTGCGCAGAAGTCGTCGGACTGCACCTCCTTCTGACGCAGCTGCGCCGTGCCCGCCGAAATACGAGCCTGTTCTCGCGCGTGCAGGGACAACGTATTCTGGAGCGGTTGAGGTAGGGAACGCGATGGAACTCCCTGCGGCACCCATTGACATGTCCGTCCCGGAAGGTACTCGGTACACCGAGTAGGTAGAACTGGCGCGGGATGGTAGGAACATGCTGGAACGGCGTGCGTAGGCCAGCATCGGATCCGCATTGCTGCCTGTGCTCGTGACTGAGTCTGCCGGTGAGAGCATCCCCCGGAAAATCTCCGAGGGCGAGAGCATCGATTCTACGGCGCCACGGCTGTCCTGTCTGACAGACTCTGGGCTGGTGTGTCGCCTATCCATGGTCGGTGAGCGAGAGTGAATAACGGATCCTGGTGCTGGCATGGGCATGAGCTTGTCGTCGTCGGCCTCAGCTTCTTCTTCGACCACCTCAGACTCTTCGACTTCCGGAATCTCGTCATGCATAACGCCTGGACTCCGTATTGATCCTGCATCGGTGAGGTCGTCCTGTGCAGCGGCTCTTACTTCGTAACGGCAGTCAGCGATCTCTTTGACCAGAGCTTCGCGATATTGCTCTAAAGTCTCAAGCTCTTCTAGGCTCTTCCATCGGTCGAAAACGTTGGGGCATGACGGCTCGTCATCTTCGTCGTGGTACGATGATAACCAAGGATGTGCCAACGCTTGAGGCGCTGTGAGTCGGGCAGACGGGTCAAAGGTGACTAGCTGCTTTAGCAGGTCCACGGCTGAATAACACGGACGTGAGACTCCAAATTGAAAGAACAAAAATGGTCATGTAGGATGTACCTTGGGAATCAGCGGTGGACATTAGCTTCGAGAACGGTACCGTCTGCTTTTTGGGCAACGAGCGCAAGTACACTTGTGCCTGTGACCGTTAGACGAACAGTACGTGAACATTCAACGGCAGGCTCACCTTGTCGCTTCCAACCCTGCCGATCACTTCATCTTCCGGGGTACCTAATGAGCTCAACTTAGCACAACGACCCATCTACGTGAAGCGAGAAAACTGCATACCGAGTACGTCCAAGATCTTGTTGAGTTGGTCAACTGAGGAATTCAAAATGAGGATGAGAGTGGTGGAGATGCCGGCGCAGCAGACGTGCTAACCATAGCTGCAACACATCCAATCAGCAAAGCTAGATATGCGAGGCGTTGTGGATCTCAGCTTACTCTTTGCCTTTAAACAGAGGTTTCCCTGTCAACAGCTCTGAGATAATGCATCCTACCGACCAGATGTCGACTAATATCTACACGTGAGTCGACGGACAGAATTGCGACCTGCGTGCGGCACTCACTTGCTGTGTTATATCCCCTGCAAAAGCATCAGTCAAGAAGAAGACCGTCGGTGTAACGAAACTTGCCTGAACGCCAACATGATCTCCGGTGCTCTGTACCATCTTGTAGCCACATACTCCGTCATGACTGTAGGTGCCTCTGGCTCAGAACTGAACCCTCGACTCAGGCCGAAATCACAAATCTTCAGCTCGCAATCTGCGTTCACGAGAAGATTTCCAGGTTTCAGATCGCGATGGACAACAGATGCGGAGTGCACGTATTTGAGGCCTAGAGAACGGAAAGCGAAGACATCGACACGATAATGACGCGTGATCGGCAGTTGGACCGACCTCTCAGGATTTGGTATACGAAATACTGCACATGTTCATTTGTTAGTTTTTGTCCCGACTTGATAATTTGGTGCAAGTCGGCTGAAAGAGGCCGTATCCGGCTTGTCAGATGAAGAGCTCGTAATAGAAAGCGATATATTCGAACCTTCCATTGGCTAATACAGAGGATCTACGCGTTGAGATACACGACGGAGGAATTGAGAGCAAACGTACCTCCATGAATATATATCTGATAATGGGCAAAGGATCAGTTACAGTCAAAAGAGCAGTAGATGCGCGACTCACATTTCATCGAGGTTCGGAGAACAATCGACATCTATCAATCCAGTGATATTCTCATGAGAGAAATGCCTGAGCAGTGTGATCTCGCGCAAAGCTCTTTTGGCGAGCTGTACCCTCTCAAACGCTCGAGTGACCATTTTGATTGCCACAGTCTCTCCAGAGATTTCATCTGCAGCAGAACTACCGACATATGAGCCAATCTGAGCAGGACTCTGGAGGAAGTGGATTTAACTCACATGACGAAACCGTACGCTCCACAGCCCATCTCCCGAACCAGTTTCCACCGTTTCTCGACGTGAAATATCTTCCCGAACGAGGACATCAACCCGTGGTATCCCCTGCATGAGGAACAGGAACGGATAAATACACAGAGCCAAGAATGGATGTGTGAGACGCACACTCTTTGCTCATACTCATCTTGCACCTGTTGCTTGGGAGGAGTGGATTGTGGCTGATTCCGCGTTCGTGACCTCCCTCTTCTCGCCACTGGTTCCGGCGATCCAGGTGAAGGAATGGGTGAGGTCGACCTCTCCCGACTAGGATACTGGACGTCGCTGGAATCCTTCCGCTTTGGAGGTGAGACTTCCCGACCACGTTCTACCTGGTGGTCGTTTGCCATCACCATCCGTCACGTCCAGGCAAAAATGTAGGGCTGTCGGAGTAGAGAGAGCGAGAGAAAACCTGTGTTCTTGAATTTTGGACGTGGAGGCGTTGAAGGTCAAGGAGAGCAGATCACTGAGCAGCAGTGCAGGTCGAGATAAGGCGCGATGCCCTTGATCAGCGTCGCCCGTTGCCGGAGCGCCTCAGCAAGTCGTTACCTCGAGCTGAGAGCTCCTCATCGTCATGTTTCGACTTTTTCACTGCAACAGGCTATGTAGCGTTCAGTCTCGCTCCAGCTCGTGTAGTATTCGAAAGCTGAGTTACAGGATTCCTGAAGCTTGAAGCGCGTGAACGACGCAAGATGCTTGAGAATCTCGGACGTAGTATGTTGCAAAGCTTGCAAGACCTCCGAGTCAAGACAAGTACTAATGTTATATGCAGCCGGATGAAGGTTTCTGTACAAGATGAGTCTCTATAGTCAAGAAATTGAAATACAATCCCAGCTTGAGTACGAAGCTTTTCAGAGAGTCCAACAATCCAATGAAACTACCGCGAACGACCCGTCTACATAAACTAGAAAAAGTGGGAGTATTGGTCTCGGATACTTAGAGAAGTAGAGGGACACGAAAATGTCACTGAGAGTATGATGGAGGGGCCTCCGCACGCCGTTCCGCTTGCATCTCTTCCACTGCCCGACGCAAAGTCTCCACTGCGCCTATTATACCTTGCGTCTCATATGCAGATGGTGAACTTGCAGGAGCAGTGGTGGGAGGCGAGGCACTCGATACAGCGGAAGGTGTGCTGACTGCAGCTGGAGATGCCTGGTGTCGTTCGCCCATCGCCTCGCGGGCCTTCGGAGAAGTTAAATGATTCGCAGCCGTGTAGTACATCGGTGTCTCCGTCGTTGTTCTCAACGATGTCTCCGGCTGATGACTATCGAGCGACGTGCGTTCAGGATTGAGCGGTTCAGTGGAGGAGTGTTCGGCCGAGAGGCGGTATACGCTAACCGAGACAGGAACAGCTTCATCTGCTGCCATGTCTAGCTGGCCACCGAAAGGATATTTGTTACGTTGTCTCCGTCTCCAATAGAAGAGGCCAGCCACTACGGCAAGTATGACGATAGCGAGGCCTCCCAGCACACCGCCCACTATAGGTCCGATGAGAGAGCGGCTATGCGTGGCGGACTGGTCTGCTGGTACAGTTACTGATTTGAAGGGTAGACTGAGTGAGAATCATGAGCAAATGCGACTGGATAATGGGAGCGTGGACTCAAACATACTTGAGGGCCAGCGGTGCGAAGAAGGCACCCAGCGCACTGCTAGCTCTGCCCGACTGAAACGCGCCTGTAGCATCTAGCTTGTAAACTTTGCTGTAGGCGAAGGCAGACTGCGGAGATGCGATATGCGAATACACAGGTTGCATCAGGATATCACGCAGACCTGAGTCAGTAGCGATGGCCGCCGTGAAGAGGGTCCAGCTAGCATCTGCGATCGTGCTTGTGGTTGCAGAAGAATCGATCGGTGTTCCGAAGGGGCTTGCTGTCATTAAGATTAGTCGTGACTACCGTGTCGGCGTAGATGAATGTTCGACATACCGGGACTTGAAGAGGACGACAGCAGATTCTTCAAGAACGTCGTCTGCGACAAATACAGCTATGAAGCCGTCAGTCGAGTTGCTAGACATTCCGTAACATGTGAAAACGTACATTGTCATTTATGATATTGGTTTGTAGCAGCTTATCCGCAAAGAGATTGTAGGGCAATGTCCAGGAGCTCTGATTCTGATCACCAAACGAAGCGAGAACGTGGGTACCATCCGACGACACGCTCGATGTTTGCCACAGCTGAAGCAGAGTTTGCGAAGAATTCTGTGGTAGACCCCTAATTCAAAAATTGAATCGAAATTGTCGCCGAAGGACTGACCGAAAATGAAGAGGCATCGTCTCTGCGATTGAGGATATAGCTGATCTTGGCCATTGCTTGTAAAGCGATGATGCCTTTGATGAGCAGGTTGGACAAGTTTGGCGTTGACGCGAGGTCGGGGGTAATCCTTCGGGAGAAAATCGAGATGTGAGATCTGAGGTCAGTGAGACATCATAGTGCTGCGTACTGTTGCCCTGGGTTTGGAATAGTGTCCACCAGAAAAGAAGCCCAGGTGAACAAGAGATCATACTACGGACATGATTAGTAGACAGTTCTCGCGTAGGTAATGCTAGAACCTAAAATCACAGACGTACGTATCGGTCGATGAGAGTCCCGTCGCCAGAGACAAGAGCATGTGCCGAAACCATGATCAACATATTTCCCGATTCTAAGTGCACGTGAGAACGCGTATTGCTTTCAAGACAAATCTACGTACGTTCGATGCCTTGAGAATGGGCCCGGTTGCTTCCTGTTGCCTGCGGATATGTTCCCCCTAGGGACGAATTAAGCGTGAGTGAGCGAGATGTGGACACAACTTACCGAGATCAGTAGCAGCGTAGCTTTGGTTGTACTGAGAAGAATTCTGATACTGGAGGAGCGGTTCTAACAGCAACCCTGCATATTCAGGGTTCACGTACAAGAAGAAGGGGAATGAAGCGTAGAGCCCTTCAACTGGGTTCACGCGCCTTTTCGTGCGTCCCCCCATAGAGATGTTGAGACAAAGAGCAGTAAAGCGGAGCAACTGTGCGACCTACCCGCTTGTGCCAACGTCCTTCATGAACATCATTACGTCCGATGAGTTCCATTGACCGTCTGTGCCTCGTGAGACAGTTATATCTGTGGCTCCTATGGCTTGTCTCGCCCCGAGAGAAACGAGTTCGGCGTAAGTCTGTGATACGCTGGACGCGTCGTTGAGTATCTTCTGGTCAAGAGAGGTCGATCGATTCCTTGCGTCATCGAAGTCCAGCAGGAATGCGTCGATCTGTGGATGTTCTCAGCTCAATGAAAGTTCAAGTCACGCCAAAGCTCCACTTACCGCGCTCTGAAGGTCTGGGTATTTCGTCAGAAAGTATGGCGCTCGATCCTGCATCGTTCCGTTCGGGGTAACGAGTGAGACGACTGGATTTCTCATGGCTCCCACAGACCATACTAAGGACTGAGATGTCTGAGTGACCTTGCCCAAGTCGACTGTGAAGGCGAACACGGGGAAGTGGCTGGCACATGTCATTCGGTAGGGTTCACCCAATGTGAAAAAAAGTCCCGCTCACTCGGATATGGCACGGGGGGTATCTTGAAATAGACCAGCTGGCACACTGGTATTGGCAAAACCGATTCGTCCTTGGAAGAGATCCGCCACATACGTGGCAACATTTGGGCCCTAGGGAAAGATAATAAGTTTCAGACGTACACAAAGCGCGAAGACTACTCACTGATCGCATCGCGAGGTGCGTCACAGTATCCTCCGCCATGTCAGTTTTCTCCTGGAACTGCGCAGGTGTATTCAGGTTGACTTGGAAGAACGTGCTTGTAGAACCCTGTGTTGTGTTCCATGCCATGATTTCACTTCGGTTGCCGGATACCCATTCTATGCTTTGAAGTCAGCGTCTTGGTACGCGTCTCACCGAGCGGATGGACAGCCGTACCTCCTGTGATATCAACGTATGCCTGAAAATCGTGGGGTTGTCCATCAGTGGAAACTGCGTCAAGATATAGGTAAGAGAACGGCATTGATTGCTTGACAATGTCATCGGTCTGCGCAAAGGGAGTGAGTTATGGCCTTCGTCCTGAATGTTGATCTCTCACCTCGATCGGGGTCATAAATGTCGCATTGACCTGCATGGAAGGGCCTGCTTGAAGAATAAATATGGTTTTCGTAGGTGTAAACTCCAGCCCTAGTAGCGTGGTAGTGTTGAACGCCGGGCTGTTGCCACCTAGCCACTCGTAAGCTACACCGTCTACTCTCACGATACCGGTCCATCCAAGATGCTGGTGATCAAAGTAAGAGAGAAGGAGTCAGGATTGCATGTAAGGGCAACTCACTAAGCCGTTCCAGAAGGTAGGAGTG
This sequence comes from Steccherinum ochraceum, assembly GCA_004332605.1. Taxonomy (NCBI): domain Eukaryota; kingdom Fungi; phylum Basidiomycota; class Agaricomycetes; order Polyporales; family Steccherinaceae; genus Steccherinum; species Steccherinum ochraceum. The sequence continues at coordinate 55,929 of RWJN01000037.1, forward strand.
GTGAGCATAGGTGACGAGGCATTGACCCAGCAGTTGAAGTACGGGGAGCGAACCGCTAGAGGAACAAAAGCGGGTATGCTTTGCGCCATGATACGAAGATTAAAGCATGTTAGAATCAAGAGAAGTGGTGAAAGGAGCCCCATAGAGAACAGGAGAGAAGCAGCGTGCGCCGGAAGGCTAGAGTTCGAGTCGAGAGTTGGGAAAGAAGAAGGCCAAGGACAGGGCCCGCCTGCACTACACGACCCCCATCGCGTGTTCGTCGCTGCCATCACTCGCCAACATTCACGCAGTGCGCGCCAGATTATGTGGCGATTCTAGTGCATGACCGCAGCTGGTACCGTAGTACCTGGGCGGTGCGATGATGAGATGCATTGTAGCCATGCATGTGGCATCGGATGGGGGTCTGGAACATCTCGTGAGCGTTCACATTCGTCCACTATATCGATGAACCGGAATTGCAAGCATCCCAGCAGAGAAAGACCAGACTCAGAAAGAGTCTCAAGCTGAATAGTCTGCTTTTAAAATGAATGAGCTCTTCATCTAACTTTCGGGTAGAAAGCGCACACTCACAAAAGATTCCGAGCGCGAGTTCCGCGCAAAAAACAAGGCGTACTTTTGATTTAATACAGAGCCTTAGCCAGGTCCCCCACACGCTGGCATGGGAAGACTATCCAGTTACTATCCAGGTTAGTATAAAGTTGATGGCCACCCAACAGCCACGTAGGAAAGCGCAAGAATTGTTTGACAGGCGGAGCGCCGAATGCGACAGCGGAGACCTAATCTGACTCCTCTGAGTTGGCTCTGAAGTCTGAGCCTCTCGTGCGAATCAGTCTCCGCATAAATAACGCACTCCGAGAGCCCGAGCTCCCCGAACTCTCTGACTGGGGCGGAAATCCTGAGGCATAGATAATATGGCATTGGAGACGGAGCAGGGTGAAAGGATAACTATACAGCACGTAGGTAGATTAGTTAGAGAGCTATATCTTAAGGTAAACAACATCCGATCCGCCTCCATCCTTACACCGGCGAAGTACAGCTAAAAGACAGGTTATAAATCAAGACAGCAATGTACCACATAAAAACACACAGAGAACCTGCTCCATTACGGAGCAGAGTCATCCATAAGCCCTTCGATGAAGGACTTCCAAATATGCTGGCGACCCGCCACATCCGGAGGCGCAGGAGGCATATCGTTCCGAACGGTGATACGAGTCGTCGAGGGCCCGCCGAACCCATACTCGTAATACGCCATCGCATCCAGCGAGGTCATTGGCTGGTCCATCCCTGAGCCGTTGGTGCTGTGCATGGACGGGACAAACGGAGCAGGCGGCATTATAGGTGCTTGCATCCCCTGCATCGACGATTCGCCGTATTGCATGGGTACCTGTGCGGATAGAGGGTCGAGCTCTGAAGAGGCTGGTTCGCGAGCACGTTCGTAGGACGTCTGAGGTCCTAGAGTGTATGGATGTTGGCTTGCTTTGGGGGATTGCGAGCTGCGGGAGTGATCTGAACCCGATGCACCTGGGGAGTCGGTAGGTCTGGGATGGTTTACGACGCCATGAACACCACCAAGAATATTGAGGGCTCCTTCGCACATTGCCCAGTTAGCTGGAGACGGCTGTGTCACTCCAGTTGATGTACCTGGAGCATGGAAGGCTGTGTACGCCTCTCTTGCACGCCGTTTGAGCTTTGCAAGCACATACTGTGGTCCAAGTCAGCAAGTGCTGTGAGACAAGAGACCGCGCCGCTTCTGCTTACCATGCTCTTAGGAGGTCTGACCGAAGCCGAACCCTCTTCGTAGAATGCAGCGGCATTGTTAAGCTCCATCAGCGCCTCTTGTGCGAACGGACATCCTGGACTCCCATACACCAAAGCCGACAAAACCATCTATGACACCAGATCAGCAAAACCCGCAAGGTTCAAAGCAGATCGTGACTCACGCATGACGAGAATATGCAAGACCAGAAGTACCAGAACTTGCTCAACGGCTCTGCATGTACCAAGTAGAGGCCTCTCAGCGCGACACACATACGACGAGCACTGCGATACGAAGCAATGACGGAGGGGCCATATCGATGGTCCAGTGGGTTGACGGGATCGTCACGGAGCGCCAAAGCAAAGAAGGTGCGGTGAAGATACAGGAGGTCTAGGCATAATCAGCGCCTTCGTATGACAGTCGTCGACAAGGTAATGTACTTACTGGCTTCTTTCATGAAAATACAATTGCATTGCTGCAGCGCAAGTCGGGCATTCCCTGACCATGGCAGACCCTCTCCACCGCTGCCATGATGAAGGGCGACCTGCAGTTTGGAGGGTATCGCGAATGTGCGAATTTTGCGGTCAAGTTCCATGAGGACGTCATAAGAGACGCTACCAGGACTGAAGGCGTGTTTGAGTGTCCATGGTAGACACGCAGCTGTATACCTGTACTTCCAAGCGTGGACTATGGGATGTCATGTTGAGAGATATGATGCGAAGATATGGGAGAAATGGCTTACAGCCAAGCTCGCCACCGGAGATGTCAGGGTTAGCGTCGTTGTCCGGGAACTTGCAATCGGTATCCTCGAGGTAGACAGAAGGCGGACGACCCATGATAAATGCCTAATACACGGTGATTAGTCAAAGCAGAGTTGCATTGGAAATCAGCTTACATTCCAAGAGCTCCAGGTGTAGATCTCCCAGAACATAGCTCTCCGTCGTTGAATCTCCTCTGTCTCCAAGTTCCACGCTGTGCCATCGTACTCTGATATGCTAATGTGAGATTGATACTCGAAACTTCATTGGAAAAACTCACGAAGGCCCATCTGTTGGGTCATGAGATACTGAGAATAGGCATCAAATCAAGCACAATGCGACGTACCGTCTGCGACACTCGTACACAAATCCCAAACAATATCCAGCAATCCTCGGCAGCGGTTCTCACCGTCGAGTTCAAAAAGCGAACGATCAAGAAGAACGCTTGAACCGTGGATACGGTGACGCCTCTCGTAATAGGATCCAATGAGAGCATCGCACATGCAAGTGCATGATACTGTTCTTGTACGAGAGCCGCGGATGCTTCTCGACTGAACGAAAGTCCCTGCGCCATCAACGAAAAGAACACGGAGAGCTTATGTGGGTGGACGGTGTCGATGATGGGGTATCCCGTGGTGTAGATTGCATCCACAATTTCGTCAATCTCCCTCTTCAGGATGGGCATAAATCTGGATGACGGCAATTGAGCAATAGAGAGAAATGATGAGAATGGGAAGTGCTCACTGCCAAGCATCCATCGAATAGTATAGATCCGCCAGTTCTCGTGCTCGGTCATGTGTTGGAAAGAATGGGAGGAAGATGGACTTGTCGTAAGGGCAGTCACGGATCCCCAGTGGGAAGGCGTAGACGAGCTGTAAGATCTCTTCTGGGATGCCGAGATATTTGGGGTCACGCAGACGTTCGATGACACCTTCAGTGCCGTCTCCCTATGAACACATAATCTCAGCATCTGTCATGAGAAGACAAGGATAGTCTGAACGTACGGGTAACAACGTACTGAGATACTGAATCGCCAAAGTGTCAGATGTCGAATCGCTGGTATGTGAATGGGACTCACCTCGCTCGAAGACGTACTCCCATAGTACTTCGTACCTCCCTCAGTGTGTATGTTAATCGCCAACGACCCCACCGCGTCCACAAGATGCGGCAATTGTTCGTCTGGGGGAGCATCTGGCTCCCTGCTCTTACTCTCCAGGATACGTGAAGTTCCGCCAGAGGTCGAAGAAGCGAGACGAAGATTTTGCTGTGTCTCCGTAAGTTGCTTCTCAAGCTCTGCAATACGCGCTGTCATAGTTTTGACTTGTTCTCCAAGCTTCTCTGCGCGGGCTTGCAAAACTCTATAGTATTTCATGAACACCTGACATCGCCCGTACCATTTGTCAGGGAACTCACTTGTTGCCTTTCGTTGCCATCAGAGTTCCTGTGCGAAGGACGAGATCAGCAAGTTCCCGCATCCCCGTATTCAAAGATGTCTCACCGTCCGGACATATAGCAGCACACCCTCTCCTCACGCATGCTTGACACGGTACATTCCTAAACAGACGTGAGTACACTACCAGCGACGCGGTGCCGCGATCCACACACCTATCACACTTAAGCTTGGACCTATTTTTGTGATAGAGCAGTGTTGTCAGTCAATGTGCTGTGCCAACATAATACAGGTAGAACACTCACCTGCGACACTCTGCACACGAGAGTCCACCTTTGCGATCTCGCGGCGGCGGCCCGGCGGCTGGTGCGCTCGACGACGTCGATGCATCCCCGGGGGACGAACCCTCGATGGACTGCTGCTGGTCCCCGTTCGTACTCATGCTCCTTCTTCTCCGTGATGTGATGTGTGGCCGCTGACTGACGGTTCCAGGTGGCGACGCCTATTCCCGTACGACAGCAGATCGTAAGTGCTGTGTAACTCTGGGGTTTTTCCGTGTATCAGTCAAAATGGACAAACGCTACTGCGCGGTGTGGGGAACGCACGGGGATGTGATGGGGATGCGTCGGCGTAGGAAAGATGGAATGGCGTTGGGACGAAGAGAGCCCCTGGCAGTGGCAGCGTTTCCGTTGTTGCCCAACATCATCTCCATAACGCAGGACGCTTACATAACTTCGGGCTGTAGTCAGACGCCCCGGTGAGGGCGGGAGGCCCAGTCAGGCAGCGCGCGCGCAAGGGAGGGGCTGCTCGTCGTCCGGTGTTTCGACTTCCTGTCGCTCGTCCAGCGGGCCATGGAGGGGCGGGGGATGGTGATGAGCTCTCCGCTCCTGATGGGCTCGCCTTTCAAGGCTCTCTCGTCGGCGTGCCTCGGGCAATGCCCGTCCGACTCGGGAGATTGGCGCATTACCCATCCCCCTACCTTTTCAGCAGCTCGAGGTCTCAGATCGCAAAGATGGCGAAGAAATTTCGGAGGAACAGTGGCAACACCACGCGGAGAGGCGGAGAGAGAGGGTGGCCGTCAGGATTAATGAAAACAGCGTTCGTATGTGGGTCCAGCTGTGACCACGCCCGCACCTGCATGCGATCAACGCGGGGCACTCGATATGTACAGCCAGTAGCCATTTCCATTCACTAGTAGATACATTGTGTTCCTTCTTCGTATACGTCGTTATCTCTAAATGTACAGGAGCCACAAAACGGCCCATAGAAATATGTGATCAAAATCCCCAAGACCGCATCACCTGGTCAAAACAATATGAATCCGATCCACCATCTATGAATCGAGGCCGTCGACCAGAAGGAGAGAACGAGACGGCAACGAGGCAGCTTGCTGCAGCTGAGACGACGAACGGACTTCTCCGCTGGCAGGTAATTCAGGGAACGTCCTTGCACGGACCATGTGCGGACTTCGCGTCTGGTCAGCGGCATGGTCTCGTGCCACCTCGCTACCCAGGGACTCCTCGCGAAGCCGAGCTTTGTGCTGTTGGGAGGTGGGTAGAGCGGAGCTGGTCGCACGTCCTCTGCCCCTACGAGATGCCGGAGTCGTACTCCAAACGACTCTGCCGCGACCGTCCGTAAGCAATGGAGGGTCTGATTCTTGGGCAGTAGGAGCAGGTGTGTCCCAAGCATCGGCGACAGCTGGAGGTTGATTCGATATGTGTAAGGGTGCGGTGTCGATATTAGCGGTAGATTCCGATGCGGGAGGGTCGTGAATAACCTCGGTGGCTTGACCCGAAAGCGACGGAGGGTGTTGTAATATAAGAGCCTCGAGGTCGTTGGCAGTCGGCGTTGGAAGTGGAGGGTGCTGATCAGGGAAATCCAGCACGCCAGGCAATTCTGCAGCGGAGAATATGGACGCTGTCCAAGGAATGGGATTCCAATCGCCGACGTTCCCGATGACGTAGTCGGGCATGCGACCATGTACGACCGTACTGAACCTTGCGCCAGTGGTATGAGATGGGTGGGGGATCATTGACATGGGATCCGCTGGCTGTAGCAGCGGTGATAATATAAGCGGGGTGGTGTCGCCAGGACCTCGATGGAAATTGAAGGTGTGTGTGGGGGAGCCAGGTTCCGATAAAGCCGTTCGTGAGACCGTAGATGGAGATGAAAAGGTCTAATCCGACAATCGCCATATTAGATTCATCTATACAGAGTCGTAGTGGGAACGAGACAACAAGACCACTTGAATAGAAAGACTTACGAGGTGAGCAAGCGCTTCGTGGGCGCGAGCGTATGCGGGAGTACCGGCCTCGCCTTCCGATGCGTTCGCTATCCAGTCTTCGGGTTCATCTTCGTTATCGTCTGCATCTTGTTGAACGTGTGGAACAGAAGCACGAATAGCATCAAGAGCTGTACTCAGTTCCTGCAACCAAGGACTCTGGTCTGGGTCATCGTCTTCGTTATCATCGTAATGTCGCCGGCGTGCTTGCTGTAACGTCATGTGAGTATGAGCGACTGTGCCAGTGTGACAAATCACGACTACATACCTTGATATAGAAACTGACACCACGATCGAAGACAAAAGGCGTGCCGTCTGAATTGAGATGTTGGTAGAAGCAATCGCGTCCGAAAGGGCAGTATCGATTCGACTTGGGTGACCTCTGGAAGTGTCTACGAACAATAGCCATCAGTTACAGCGAGTGAACAAATGAAATGTGTACGTACTTGCACGCGACCCGAGCCATACTGGCCTTGTACTGGTCGATGATAGCCACCTTGCCGGCATGACCGTCTGGATAGAAATGGCTGGACGGAGTCACGAAGGGCGAGAGAGCTCGGCACAGAGGACATTTCTTCGTGTTGCCAGAGCTGACCATTTCAAACGACTTGCCAGTGCTATCTCGCCAATCCCGAATACACTGGATGTGAGGCCAAAACACGGTCAGCGATGCTCAGGCCTACATCAAACTGCGACATACCTGAATGCAGTAGATATGACTGCAGCCAGCTGGATCCCAAACGAGAGTGAGCTAAGACGCGACAAGGTAGCACAAAGATACGCACCAAGTAGACCATAAGTCACTGGCTTCTCCAGACAGATACAACACAGATTCTCGTCCTCGTTCAGCTCAGTGGGTATGTGCACTGCGGACTGCGAAGTGCCAGCCGCCGCCTCGGTGGGAGGGATGTGAGAGAACCAGCAATCCGCTCCGCGTTTACAGTATCCAGCGGCGAAGAACTTGCACGGCTTGGCCTTGTCGTACGGGGTGATCTTCTCCTCTTGACCGTGCAGGAACTTGCAGTGCTTGCCTGCGAAGCATCCGCGGGGAGAGTTGTAGTACTTGCAGATACCACGCGCCTTCGAGGTCGCAGGTCTTTCCGACATTATAAGCGATGCAGATGAAGAAGAAAGTAGAAATGAGAAGTTGTGGATGTGAAGAGCAGTGGCCGTCGCTCCAGTCACAAGAGATAGCGATGGAGGAGAACAACCAGCAGGCCACTCGGACGCGGGTGATCACTGCGATCGGAGCCCCTGTGCTTCTCTCATCACTGACGGAATGCCTTTGGCGCTCATGTGCAGTGGCAATTTGACAGAAGCGCACCCTCTATTGGAGTCTGTTGACCAGGGCACAATGTAGAGCTCTATAAAACCAACTCTCAATCTTGCTGTGAGCGAGGATATTGACTGCAAAGGAAATTGCGCTCTGAAGAGAAATTTCAAATTTGAGAGACTATGAAGTCACCAGCGAAGCACAAACAGCGGTGCTGGTACGAAGCGTGCGACAAGGTCGTTGCCACGATGTTCTGCCTGTTCTGCCATCTTTCACGTCCATCTCTTTGCTTCGGGGGACATACAAGTCCTCTTCCTCTTCCAACAAAGGATGGCTCGTAGTGCTTACAGCCCTTCCCCTTCTCCGGGACCTGCATCCGATTCTGGGCTCTCAGACTCGTCTTTGGACGATCAACATCGTCCTGCCAACGCCACGCATCACCTTCAGCCAAATTCTCATCCGGAATCGCCAGCAGCTTATGCAGGACCGAGCACGATGCAGCTACCTGAGGTGGAGACTATGGATTGTCAATGGGAGGAATGCGGAATGGTGTTCAGTCACCTTCCAACGTTGATCGACCATATACACAACGGTACGTACACCACAGTTCATATCCAGGTCGAATTCGGCTCAACTTCTAATTCGTGCCTGCGAAGACCATATTGGCGTTCACAAGTCGAACTACACTTGCGAATGGAAGACCTGTCCTCGACGCGGAATCGCGCAAACTTCTCGGTTTGCCCTCATCTCCCATATCCGCTCTCATACAGGCGAGAAACCTTTCATCTGCCCGAGACCAGGTACGCTGCATTTCTGCCTCTGCACTCCTTTGCTGTCTTGAATGCCGTTCGCACACGGAGCTGCAAGGCTTTCGTCTCGTCGGTCTTGAATATGTGTGCGCGCACAGCGGTACTGTTCATTGTACTCGATTTTGTTTCAAGATAGCCCCCACCGATTTTATGCTGACCATCCGAATTGACAGAGTGCGACAAATCCTTCACTCGCTCGGACGCTCTCGCGAAGCACATGCGCGTCCAGCACAACATCATGCCCCCGCTCCCTGGACGAGGCGGAAACCGCAAGCGCAAACGTGGCGATGATACCAACGCACCCGAACCCGCACACACCTACACCGCCGTCCAGCCCCCTACTGACGGATACAGTACCTTCCGAGTGGATGTGCCGTTGGACGGAGAACTGATGGAGGACTTCGGGAGGGTGTCGCCGCTGGACCCGTCTATTCCGCTGGATTATTACCAGGTCCAGAATGGGTTTGGTGTGCGACAGGATGTGGAGGTGGAAGAGGATGAGGATGAGGAGCTCCCGCCACACTTGGTTGCGATGCAGGATAAGAGGACCGGGCTGATCATGGGCAAGACTCCGGCACAGGTCAAGTACATCATCTACAAGGCGAAGCATCGGTACGCGCTGCAAGAGCATGAGAGTCTGATTGAAGAGCTGCGGACCTTGAGATACGAGGAGAAATGCTGGAGGGAGAGGAAGGATGCGCTGTTGGACCAGCTACTGCAGGTCTCATTTGGGTGAGTATTCACTCCTACCTCTGCGTTGAGGGACACCGCTTACACCCTCTTTACAAGCCCTCACGCCGACGACTTGACTATGCCGGCGATCATGGCGCAGGAAACCGCGATGGTCAACGCTCCGAGGTCGGAGGGCTACGAGTACTACGGTGAACAAGCCATGTGATCCCGCGGAACGAATACCCATACCCATACCCATATCCATACCCTGGTTGTAAGATATCCGTTGTTGCTCTCTTGTGTATATGTACCATCTCACATCCAATTCATGAACATTATGCGACTCTTCAGAGTTTCTGCGCCCGGTGCGCCGGCCCGTGAACAGGTTCTGCAATGAACTGTGAGCGGTGCATTGTGCAATTGCTTTTTTGCTATTGTCCTCTGCGACGGGGACATGACACGAGGCGTCGACGTCATATCCTATTATCGATGCTGGAATCTCAGATCACGACGCGCTGAACGGCTAAACGCGGTGGCCACACTCGAACGCTTTTCACTCTGCCTTTTGCACTTCCTTCTCAGACCACGACTTTACCCCTCTAGGAGTGCCTCAACTCTTTGACGACTCTCCTCTTCACGATGGCGTCCTCGCAACATGCTAGCTCTGTCGTCCCGAAAGAGATACGCCAGCTTCCGAAATCTCAGGAGAAGGACAAACGCGTATACTACAGCAAGAGAGAGATGGCCAAGCTCCCAGCGCGTGTCATCCGACACTATGCTATGGTGAGTATTCAACTATCTACTCTACACTTCACCAGTTTGCAGTTGCTGTTGAACCACTCATTCCTCATCCATCGCTCTCTTCTCTTCTTGCTATACTGGCAGTCACTTTCGTGCCAAAGCCAGTTGGCCATGGCTGTTCATTCCTGTCTCGTATCCGATCTTTTGTTTCATTTTCGTCTATCGTCTTCTATTCCTCTGTGTATCCATGCCTCCTTCGCTTCCCGCCTCCTTGCTGCTTATCCTGGGGGCCACGCCGCCGCACTCGGGCGGTGTCTTGTCCATCCACTTTAACTAGTCCACTTCCTCTCACTGCTCCGTTTTCATACGGACTTGTACTCACCTATGCCTCTTCATCAGCGCTACCAAGTCTCCATCAGCCTCCCTGTGGAGGAGATCCTTAATCGGCTCTTCGCCAACCGCAAACGCATCGCGCAAAGCCGCCACGCCAATGAACTTCGCACAACCCTCTTGGAGAGACGACTCCATAAGAAGTACGAGATTCCAATGATCCCAGGAATCACGAAGAAGGTGCGTGAGAGCCAGAAGAGTCTCGATGTCTCGTTCGCGGTCGTTTGGGAGGCGATGCCGCCGACTATGAGGCACAAACCGATGTCTCCGGCGGAGAAAGCGTTGGCGATATTCATATCGGAATCATGTGAGTGTAGTTGAACTTGCGTTCGAGCAGTCCAGAATCCGTGGTGGTAATGATGTTGCATATAGGCCAACAGTCCAGCACAGGCGAACAATTTGGTGCCGGTCAACAACATGTCAATAAGGGTGCTGTACTCTCGCATCGTGCTAAGGCTACGACCTCGCATCGCCCGTCATCGGCTGGCTCGGGCCCTCGTTCTCTCAGACGCATGCGAGGTTACGCCAACCTTGCTCCAGTGCTGTCTACCATCCCCGAGTGAGAAATGTTGCGCTGTTTCCTTTCCAGTATTGTATGCTAGTCTCCAGGTTCGGTTATTGCTCTAGAGTCTTGGGACCGTGCAAACCCTCTTCGTTTCATTCTGTGGCTTCATGCATAGTATAAGTACATAGGCCCGTAATATAAGAATGTGTGTCTCAAAATGAGAGTTGCTGGCCAAGCCTACGGTGTTTGTGCCAACTCTGAGCGTGCCTACCCTAACCTTAGTAGGCAGGAGTGTAGAGTACGGCGTCTGATTGATCGGCACTCCCACGGGCCACGGCTTCCTCTCTCCCGCCACTCACGCGTTCTTGCACCTCACGGACAACGGTCCGTTGAGCCCTCACATCCTTGTAGGCATGCGGCTTTCACTGCTTTGTCTGTGTCTTCTTCTCACCAGCAATCTCTGTGGCCGAATGTAGGATTGCGTTCGCCATGTCGCTGTCCTCCACCACGACCATCAAGGCCCAGCTGACATCTATCCTCGGTCCCAAAGCACCTCAATACTTCAAGACACTGCAGCTCTACTTGAGTGGAGAGATCTCGCGCGGAGAATATGACGACGCGATCAAGGAGTCTCTTGGACGCGACAACACCTCTCTCAGTATGCTTCCGTTGAAGTGGTCGCATGCGCCTCAGAACTGACATCTACTTTCACCAGTCATACTGCACAACTCGCTCATCGTATCTCTGTTTGATACATCTGCACATCTCGCACCACCGACGCCACCGCCAGATGCACCCAAGCCTCCACCTAAGAAGCGGAGACGGCTGCTACCCTACCAGGGCGAGGATGACGATGAGACGTCTCTCCGGTCGACGCGGCTGAAGAAGTGGACAGTCGGGCTGGGTAGACGAGAACGGGAGAGAATACGAGGGATGGAGACTATGGCGTTGTCTACGGAAAGAGGGCCACGTCCGGAGAGAGACGAAATCAGCGCAGAACGAGGGGTCCAATTGTTGTCGGAGCGGGGAGGTATGTTCGGTCATTTCTCGTGCGTATATGCGCCCCTCAATTCCCGCTGTAGAGCCACCTGGCAGTCGCTTGCCCTTACATCTAGCCTCTGTCGCACGGGCACCGACGCTACAGCATATCTCGGACCGCATCAATCTCATTTCTGCACAACACAATCTCGGGGCTCCTTCAAGACAAGTATCTGCTCTAATGATGCTTGCATTCGAGGTCCGTATTGTATACCGACTCTCCTTTACATGCTCTCCTGAATTTTCCTACAGGCTAAGCTCAAACAAATGATCACACAAGTCCTATCGCTTACCTCGTCCTCTCACGCAATCACCTCTATACAAGCTGCCAGTAAACCATCAGCAACATACCCACTCTCCGCATCCTCCTTCGACACACTATTCAACATCTCACCTTCCGTGCTGCCAAATCAATCCGCCGCGGCCATGCGACTGGCGTATGGCGAGAATGAAGTGGAAGATGAGTATTTGATGAAGGACCGGGAAGTAAAGGATCAGAAATGGCAGATGTTTGCTTTGCTTGGAGAACGAAGTACCGTGAAGGAAGCTCTGAAGACGCTTTCGTGACGCACCCTCGTGCGAGGTGGGCGTGTCTTCGAAGCCATAGTATGGCTTTACGTCGTGAGTCATAGGACCTATTTGGATTGTACTTATACCCTGTATACTTTATTTCACTGGATGTCATGGTCGGTACAGTATCCTAGTATACTGGGGCCATGGGAATAGCACGGGCTTAGAACATCAGAACCTTTCTGTTGCTCAGAGATTCAAAGTCAGAGTGCACTTCCGGATTCGTATTCAAGTACTCATGAATATGTTGTTGAGAAGGCATGCGCAGCGCGATGCATTGGCAGTATGTCAATTCTCCTGGCGCACACTGACATACATGCATGGATCCTCAGACGACAACCACCTAGATCTGTCTATCAAGCTCAAGCAATTGCGTTGTAGCATGTGGTCCCTGCTGAATGAGACCCCTCGATTCCAGCAAGAGTGGACAACGAGTGGACGTTTGAAGATGTACGGCGAAAAATCAAGACAGCGCGGCGCGACAAACGCAACCGCGCCCATCCACCGAAATTGCCATCGATATCACAAAGTTAACCCGCTGACCTTGTACATGGCATCTCGCAGAGTTCTGTCCGGCTGATACAGCTTTGTTTGATATCCTACGGTGAAGACATTCGACAAACAAGTGCGCCGATGTTCATTGAGGCCTAAGGAATCTATCCACCAATATGTCGACGAATTGCCATCTGCGTGCCTGGGCGCTGAGCAGCTGCGAATCTGCTGCAGTTCTGCTGCCCGAAGATGTCCCGCCCAGCCAACAGGGACGTGATTGACTGCATTTGTCCTCCTCCGTTGCCAGGGAGAGACCCAGGCACACCAACACATTCGTTGTCTCTCGGACTCTCTCCTCAACTTTCAAGTCCCTGAATTTCGGGACCGCGGTTCCGGGCAGACTGTACGCCACTCTACCGTTGTACCCCCTGCTTCGGTGTGCGAGTGGTTTAGTTTGGGCACTGTTGGCCACCACATCAGTGTCTGAAAGCTGAAGACGACGTCAATTGAATATCTCGCCGTTGTCCTTGGAGAATACGTGCCTCGGAAAACATACCACACCGGCTGCAATCAATGCACCAAAAATTAAACCTTGTCGTATTGTTGTCGTGACTGCTTGAAAGTGAGTAACACCTGCATCGAACAATCTTAGCGCGACATCTATCTCGCTGAGAATCTCATGAGACTTACGATGTCGGATGCTGATGCCTTGATGCTTTCGCTACAACTTGTCTCTGCACTTCGGCCCGCTTCAACGCGCCGGTCCTACACAAAGCAGCTGGGAGTCAGGACATCGACGGCCGATGTTCGAGCTTCAGGCCTCAGGGCGCATCGAAGAGCAGGAAGATGACGCGTTGACAGGAGTGAACAAGCAGCCAATCTACCCCCTTCTTGAGCTGTCAGCGAGGACGATCTGGAATACGACCGTGCCTTCATTTTGGCAGAATTCGTCACGAAAGACCCTCTCTCCCTGCTGATCGTGGCGGTAGATTGTGACCCATCTCGTGTCACCGCGTCAACGTTCCGGCCGGTCCTAGTGTTCCCGATATGCTGGACAAGGTACCTCTCTTCATGATCACGGTCGGCTTGAAATCACGAGGACAGAACCGTGACAGAACGTGTACGGGATGGTGTTTGGCAAGATTTCCGATTTCGGTGTTGCAAGGTGCGAGAACCGTTGAGGCGGCGGCGACGATGAGTATTCGTCGTCGTCGATGAATCTGGATCCTTGTCTGCGGCTGCCTACCGATGGGCGTGAGTGTATCATCATGGCGGGTGGCATTGCAGTCCACGCCTTCGGGACCGGGCGGTTGGTCTGGTCTGAGCGTGAAAGTGGAACTGGTGCATAGAACATTGTAAATAGCACAGTAAGTTCCTTTGTATCGAAGAGAGAACGATAGAGGCTCACCGTTCTCATTCTTTTCGGCCCCAGATGAGTCTCTGATACCAGACGGGCATCGTTGCATTTCATGTCAACGGATGTGTGTACTGCCTCCGGATAAAGAACTCCTGTTTATTCAAGCTGCAAGCATTCTTCATCGACGCCCAGCCGCATCTCGGGCACAGTACTTACCCCTACGCCGTGCTGCCGGATGCTTTAGTAATATAATCGACAAACCTTGTTTCATTTTGCGATCCCAGAATCGGCAGCGGCCAGTTGACGAGTACTGGGTCCTCCTGAAACTCAGAAAACGTTCGCAGCCTGTGGAAAAATACAAATCAGCCCGCTTGGTTCATCGCTCCACTCAGGAGAGGCCAAGTGCACAAGGAAGGTGATTGAGTAGGCCAGGTCTGTAAAAACACTCACAAAATGAGGTTGAGCAATATAGATGGACAAGGTTTATCCGGTGATACTGTACTTGATAGCGTGCTCTGCTTCGGATAGCACAACCACACTGGACGGATCACAGAGCCCTGCCTGTTCGCGTTTGAATGCATCAATGTAAAGAGCGTGGATAGGGAAGAAGCAGCGCTAGGAAAGGACATCAGCCTGAGCAATGCCGAGCTGATCTCGGTATACCCGACTCACGAACAGTCCGGACGAAGGGCAGGCCTGTCATGATCTGTCGTGCGCAAATGAATGGTCAGCATACGTTGTGTACGCAATGAGAAGTGAATTGGCTCGGCTGTACTGACTTACCACTGCCAGCGATTGATGCATCGAAGCAGGCAGCGTATGACCGTCTGCGTGGACGAGCTTGAGCGACGCGCCGAATTGTGACGGTGGAAAAAAGGGTGTTTTGTCGGGTCTTCTTTCAGCTTGATCGTCCTCTGGTCACGGAAAGTTTGTGATGGCACGTCCTGCGCTGGACCGCGGCGGCAAGCTGGTTGGCGTCAGTAAGACATGTTGCGCACCCCATGACCTCCAAACCGAGGCACGGTGGTAATTTTGTCATACAGAGTTCGGGGGCCCGTGCCAACGTAGGGCTTGGAACTTATCTGCGAGGCTGTGTTCCCGTTGCTAGGAGAGATAGAAGCAAAGTTTGCGCGGCGTTGAAAGTCGAACCTTGCATGACTAGATGCACGGTAGGAGGGGTCCAGAGGATTGGGAGGCGAAGTTACTGTAGATGCAGATACATACAACGTGGACGTCACAAGTCGTTCGTAGGTCTGTAACGGATACCTAGACAAGTCTTCACCCCGATGACGTACGTCCGAAAGGACAGACCACGCTCCAACCACGACTTTTGAGTCTTCAATTCCATATCTCATTGACCGCCCACGTGAACGACATTGTCACCTAATGCCGCTAAGCGATACGGGCTCTTGCAGTGCAAGACTGCTGCCAGCAACACAGAGCAGTCTACCTATGATGAAAAGTGTGGTCAAATTCCAGCGACAAACAGAACTCAGCATCCGAAAACGAGTACTTACTTTCTCGCCAAGCCCTTGTCTCAGTTCGACGCCCTGCCTCGAGTCGTTATCAAGAACCGCAGTTGCGCATCAAAGATTGCCTCTTTCTCCACTTCGCACCGTACGTGTCCGGATCTTTCAGATTTCCTCTTTGAACCTCGGTAGCCGCGAGTGCATTGATGAGTGATAAGCTTTCCTTTGCATGCATCTCCCCTCCGGGTGCGATAAAAGCACCGAGCTGATGCGCCTTTGGGCCTGCAAGGGTATGTGCGGTCCGCCGAACTCATTGACTGTTCAATCCGAAGTCACATCGGGTTATTATTTCCAATGGGATATCCAGAAAGGGCGGACGTATGTGCTGATAGGAAGAGAGCACCGACAGGACGTCTTCCAGAAGAGACGGAAGTGAACCAAGTCCACAAGCACGCCGCGCAAGTCGAAGAGTGCATCTGTGAAGACCGTTTTCCTAGAACAAATGCAGATGAATATACACCGCTTGCAACACCACATATCGCAGTTTCCTACTCACCCATCACCTCCATCACCACGCGCACCACGTAGTAGGACCCGCGAGGAACTGTAATATGTCTGGTTCACCAAATTGTGATACAGCCAAATTGAAAGATCCATTGGGACGAAATCTGCGATGATGATCTCCGACTGTGTGCAACGCACAGGAAGATAATTTCTGGTACCCGACCGCTGTAGATGGCCCCAAAACGCAGTGAAGGCTTGCAATCTGGATTCGGACCGGAACTGCGGCTGGGTCTCTCTGGTCGAATTCAAGATGTGTAGAGCGGTACGCTGATGGTCACGGTGCAGATGGCTCCGGTTTGAATCTGGACTGAACATATCGTCGGGCGGAGGGACGGCGGTCGCGTTTGAGTTTGAACCATGGTGTGGTTCAGCCGCAAGACGAACACAGCTCGATTGGAGATCCGATTGCAAACGACGGGGATGCAGGTCGGCGGGTAGCCAGTCTGCTTCGGAACTGGACTGGAGAGTCGACGAGTCGGTGCGAGGATCGATGGTTGGGTTTGATATCAGGCCAACAACGAATGCATGGAACAAAACGCAGAGGCGGCCTGAATCAGAATGCGCACCGCTAAAACAACATAGCAGCAGCCGTCAGCAACTCAGCCATTGATTGTGCCGTTGACATCAAAATCGGACTGACCAAGCGACGGTTGTGTTTGATATCGGACCAAATCCGAGGGTGGGTGGCCTGACCTGAATCTTGACCCCAGTCTTGTTCGAAACGCAACGGAGTTGGTGAGCGGTCGAAATGCGCTGTGACTGGCAGCCTGTGCCAGTGTTCGATATCGGACCAGTCGTACGGAAGACGCAAGTAGGCCACGTGCGAAATAGGACTGCATCGGTTTGTCCGGACTCGAATGGTCGTACGGAAAGGGCGGACTCGGTCACGATCGAAACTTGACTGCACGAGTGGTTGAGAGGTGAAGCAAACATCTAATTGCGTTCCAGACCGGACATCCAGCCTCGCAGATCCCCTGACTGCGCCTAGCAAGTCAGCTCTCTGAATATTCTCAACTTGACTATCCGTCACATACCTGCTCGCGTTACAGATCGTCTATCTTAGACCTTGTTGTTGATCTACCGGTAATTGGAAGACAATAATACTGACTATATGCGTTCTGGTTCGGCCGTTCGCTGTGCTTCGAGACGGCCAAGCCAAAACCAGGCTGGTAGCATTCAGGACGTCACATCTGCGTATTATTTGACCGTCAGCCTCTCCGCATTTCACCACCACCTCAAATCACTACCGTCACGCGAAAATCCGACATCACATCGGAGGTGCTCGCCACGAAAGCGGAGCCTTGGCCACCGCCGAATTGGTTGTCCAAAAGAGCTCTCCTGGCTATATGCGCATTCCATCCATCCTTCACTTGCACGCCTGGGAACTTCCGCCCCATCCTACACAACTGTGGAAGAGTCAGCAAGATGTAGGTGCCAACACCCTGAGCCGCTGAACCTACCCACGAACCCTGCCCCAACACTCCACACTCCACCCTTCAAGCGCTATTATACCCGCGATAGGGTTGAGTTCCTGCTATGGAAAAGTGAGTCCACCGTACCCTTTCCCATGGAAAGATGACTATATCGTAAACATTCAGAGTCAATCTACCGATGCATGCATGGAATCACCTCACCTGGCAGCACGCCCTGGAAAATCACGGCTTGCGCAAGTCGACCCTGCGTTTCATCCCGTATCACAAGGGGGCATCCGTCTCAGCCAGCGCACATCACGCATCGAATTGCATTGACGTGTTGTTTCTGTGGTTTTCTGCCCGTGAGAGGGGGCCATGTCTTGCCTGGCCCTCTCCGAAAGCGGGTACGGGAATGCAACGCAGCGTCTCCCGTCCAGGCGTTTTGATCTCTTGAAAATGAATGAATGAATGGTGGATAGTATGCAAGACCAGCCTGGAAGGTTCCTATCTATCGGGTCGGGTCTGTCAATTCGCTATTCGCAGGTGATAAGTGAGACAGACGGTGTTGAATACTCACTTTCGACTGACGCAGAGTGGGGGAGATGTTACCAATGCATTCTGATCTCTGGAATCATGTACAAAGCCTGGAAGATTCCTATCTATCGGGTCGGGCCTGTCAGTTCACTGCTCACAGTTCGCGGGTGACGGGGTTGAAGACTCACTTTCGACGAGTGACGCAGAGACAGAGCAGGATGTGACTAATACCAATGCATATTCCCGGTCGGGGGTATGGAGTACGGACATGACACCGATATTGATACGGACATTTCTGTCGGATTGAGTATTGAGTGTGACTCCGTTTCTGAGCTGGAATGAAGGCTGCTCGTGACGTCCTCGTCACAGCACGTTGCCAGACAAGATGACCTTCACTCACGTAGACAAGCGAACAAAGGTCGCAGGACGAAAACACTGAGCTAGGAGATGGCAATGAGCGCGCCACGTCCCCAAAACGGAAAGAAGAATGAAGAACGTACATACCGAGCCGTCTTCCGCCATCCCCTCCGATCCATCATTCAGCGAACGTTTGCGTCAACGCAACCACGTTCAAGCCCAAGGCGACGGAAAATATCGCATGCAGTACGCGCTCCAGATGTAAGGAAATCCGGAATCGATGCGTCCGTCGTCTCTTTCGTCTTGCCTGTCTTGTCTTCCACGCCATCACTATCGCATCGCGGGATCTGTAAGTCTCTTCATCTCCACCTCTACCATCCCCTTTCGCACGGGGCTTGAACGTTTCAACCCGGCCAACCGAAACCTCCACCAATGATCCATCTCTACTGAACTTTATAAGAATTCCCATTCCCGGAGAGCTCAAGGAAAACAAAAAGCTCACGAGCGAAGACACCCTCGTTTCCTTCCCACACCCACAGATACAGAGACACAACCACCGGTTCCCAGGACCCGTCAACCCGTTCCGAACACCCACGTCTCTGTGGCCATCACCGGACCCCCACTCCCACTCTCACTCTCGCTGAGCTCGAAAGAAGAACTTGGGAAGGACAGAACGCTATCTCGTGGCAAGGCCACGTGAAGAGACAGAACGACGGGTTCTTTGCCTCGGGTTTCGAAAGAGGGCGTTCGCCGCCAGTGCAATTGAGTTGCATTGCTCGTCGAAGCCACAGGCAAAGTGACCTAATACCGCCTGTATGTAGGTGAAGGAAGAGAAGAGAAGGGAGGCGACGGTCCCATGATGTGCCGAAACCCGTGTCTTCGCCTTTTCTTTTTGTCTTTCGCCAATTTGTATTGACCAGAGTCGCGGGTATGGATGTTGCGATGCACTGGAGCGTGTCCAGAGTTCATTTGCACCGACGCGTGGGGTGAAAGACGCGAAGAAGGCCCGGGGCAAAAGCGTTGATAGACGAGGCGATAAACGCGACGATGAGGGCTCGGCCACGACTATTAGGTGGACATGAATTTGGCGAGATGGGAAGTCAAATTGTGTGCGTGGCATGGAAGGCGATGGGACTGGATGGAGTGACATAAGTGGACAGTATGTCTGCGCTGCAGTTCGATGAAAAGTGTCAATGAGAAAACGCGGAAAAGAGTCGGGGTGAACGAACAGGGCGTACCGGAGAGATCTGATGGGAAGACGAGCACACACACTGGGCATGTCCATGACGCAGGGATACGAAGAGCGCAGACAGCGAGAGAGTGGAGGAGCAGGTCGCGGTGGGGGTGAGAGATGGACGCGACTCGTGGGTCACAGAAGCGAGATCTGTAGATTGCCGAGCCCGGTCCGATGCTGCCGCGAGTGCGTCTCCCCACAGTTCTGTGCAGAAGCCCAGCCTCGCCTTTCCGCAACGCTCCCTTCCTCTTCTTCACCTTCACTTCATCCCAGCATCCTTCCACCGTTCACTCGCTCTCCTTCGCCTCTTCGCTCGAACACAATAGCCGTGAGAAGACAGCGAGCGCGGTGCGCGTCTTCGGATCCTGGGTTTAGGACGGCGTGCCGAGGTGGATGACGAGTCGATTGGACGTCGGACATTGGGCAGTTGGACACTGGACGGGCAATGGGGATTTGAGAAGAAGGCGAGAGAGAGGGGCGCTTGTGGGCTGTCGTGGCGCATGACGTCTTCCTTCATCTGCAATCTATCAAAGATCCTCGTCCCCGCGTCTCCTCTCGTCGCGTCCGCCAGTGCTCGGGAGGGCCGTGTCTTTCACTTTGCTGTCGAGGCGTCGTGTGTGTTGCCGAGAGCGACACGTCGGCAAGTGCGCAGCGGACGAGTGAGCGAGAATGACGCGACGGGGACACGCTGCAGTGAGTTTGTTTTCTGTCATACTGGAGAAGCCGAAGAAGCAGAAGTGGAGGGCGTGACAGGATGTGCGGTGTGACGCGAAGGGAAGGCTGGCAGAGGCTGTTTCCATGCGAACATTCTGTGTTTCTGCTTCGATGAAACGTGATGGGCAGGATTGAGCAGCGAGCAGTGGGAGCGTCGCGGGGAAGGCGAAGAGCTGCGAAGAGCTCCCTCTGCCTGTCAGTGTCATCGCGATTGCGACCTTCTCGGGAGTCACACCCGCCCTTCTTCTCCCACCGCCCCGACCCTCGCTCTCTCTCCCCGACGTGACGCGCCTCTCCCGCAGCCTAAGCTGTGAAACGCAATCACACCTGTCGTCTTCCTTTGCCAGGCCTGCTGCGCCAGTCTCTACCTGTCTGACATAACGTCTGGTGTATGACGATCCCGCTGTGGCGGCATTTGCGCCATCTCTCCTCGTTTCTCCCATCTTACATGTATGGGCAGCCGCGACTTCTCTTCATGCTTGTGTCTAATTCTTTTCTGCCGTTCTTGCTGACGGAATACCCATTTTGCCACTGCAGAACTGATTGACCGCCACGCATCTGCCTGCCTGTCCTTCGCAAAGATCTATTCCGCGAATTCGGAGCGCATACACCCTCCAGACTGCAGTACATACTCAGTGCCCAAAATAGCATCCTCTTCTCACCTCTGAATCTTCCCTGCCAACCCTCGCCCATGCCATGCTGTCTCTCGCAGAATCTTCCACTTCCACTTCGCCGGGTGAACGGTTCAAGCAGACTCGGTTTCTCATGCCACGGCCACGATACGATCTACACACACCCCGATGTTCGCTACGTCAATGTGCGAGTCTCATGCATATGCTGATCGCAGGGTCGCAGAAAATCTCAGCCGAGCTTGGTATGATACAGCAACATTGCTCACGGATCCGGAACAGTGAACAGTCAACTTGGCGTAAACTTGGCGTACTCACACACCTCGAGCGCGATCGATATCGCTCTCATGACTTTCAAGCTGTCGCGCTGCGACGCAATATACCGCATACATTCGCTCGCATCGCACGGCCGCCAACTTGCACTCATTCGCTCACAGTCAGCCGGTATCGAATATCGAGCTCAAACATCTACGAGAACATCGGCTTCCTTCTGCAACCTCGGCCATTCTGAAGGGACAGTAACGCGTTCCAGTGGCACAGAACTCGGCCTCCCTGCTGCTGACGAACCGCAGTATGTACGGG
This sequence comes from Steccherinum ochraceum, assembly GCA_004332605.1. Classification (NCBI taxonomy): domain Eukaryota; kingdom Fungi; phylum Basidiomycota; class Agaricomycetes; order Polyporales; family Steccherinaceae; genus Steccherinum; species Steccherinum ochraceum. Next base: position 77,456 of record RWJN01000037.1, read on the forward strand.
ACAAGGCAAACAGCCAAGCTCGGAAGTAAACCACTCACAATCGTCGCATGATTCGCCGTTTGCCTTTGTCCAAGCTCCGACCCCGCCACCGCCCTCCTATCTCGCTCGACGCACACAGTGACGGTGACAACCGTGATGCGGTGCCGGGCGCGGACCCATATCTATCTATACTTCCGTGACCCTCCTCGTTCTCGTTCCCCTCTCCCAAAACCAAACAGCACCTTGCAAAATTACAAGCTACCGTCCACTCCAGCGCGCCGCGCCGACAACCTTTGTGTTTCTTCAAACCCATATCCGGGTTGCAGGATCTGCTTCCGTCTATGCATATGCTTCCGCTCCGTCATGATCATCCTCTGTTATCCTTTTTGTTATTGCTATGACTGAATATTTTAATCAAGGCCTCCGGCGAAAGTTAACGTGTATGTATAGGGGCCAGTTTTTGGTTTTGTTGTTCATCCTATCTTCTTCTTCTTATCCTATGTTGCGTCGACGTCACTATCAGCTGAGCTCTAGACTCTAAGACCCGGACGCCACCACTCTTTCGAGTTGGAAGCCGTATCTCTTGCCTCCTCTCGTTACCGTGACAAGTCTGCGTCCCTCTCGAGTTTCCTCAGCAGGATCAAAGAAGGATCAACTGAGCGATTTACGCTGCAGCTGGGTGTTGTGGCGCGTTCCGATTGCAATTGTGCAATGTCTCTCGTCGATCACAATTTCATTGTTCTTAGTGCGAATGTTTGGATTTAGGATGGATGATTCTACGCGTACGCTTATAGTTAGAGCTCTCAGGAGGTTGTGTTGCAAGATCCGCTCAGAGGTCGAATCTTGGACTCCGTTTGAACGATCGTGTAGGAAATCACAAGCTTCGTACGAAGGAGCGAGCAGTGCTGAGAGCAGAGAGGTGGTGCAGAGAGCCACGTTTTCTTCTCCCGCGACGTTAGCGATGCGTGCTAGCGTAGCGACGCGCCCCCGACGAAGAACGAGATCCAGATGCATGTGTCGGGAAGGCCCAGTCGCGGGTGGCCTCGTTGCATGACTGCTGTCACCTTCTCGGCCACGTGGGTTGAGCTTCCCGCGAGCAGGCCTTGCCGCGACGCGCCAGCCTTTCCTTCTTCCCTGACATTCGACTTCATCTTCTCGCACTCTCACTGCGCCCAGGGTCGTCTCACTGCTGGTGGGGATAATACCCTGCCTCCCACCCCCCTTCGTGTTCTCACTCCTGCGACGATCGGTTTCTCACGGCGGCCGGGGTACGGTGTGAGAAAAAATATCAGTGGACAAGTCGTCATTTGGAGTCTCAGTTTGGCAGGAAACACGGGTCATTGGGTACACGGGACATGGGGTTCGGACACGGGGTTCGTCCAGCTCAGTCTGACTCTCTCGTCGATTGCCTTCTGACTTTTCAGTTTCGAACCCAGCTACCGCGAACCTCCAACGAACCTCCTGTTTTTACAATAAATGGCTTCTTCTTTCTTCAGCTGTCGAATATGGTTCGTGTCAGGTTGCAATTGTCACGTCCCGCTTCGAGAACCGACATACGCAATATCGCTATCTGCGTCACCTTGTGACCGCTTCTGTGGCGTCGTCCAACCCTATGTTACTTACAGGCCTACTCTGCTGCAATGAAGAAGCAGGTCTATGTTTATCCCACGCGAGGCTTGCTACACCGGCAAAAAAACCAAGCAGGTCGCTCGGGAACGACTTGCGCATGTACGCGTAATGCTTCTACGCCGCAGGGACATTCGGGCAAGCGTGGTCAGTCGTCGATTTCGGGAGCGGTACACCCCCGCAAGCCGAGAGGTTTATGCGGGACACTGAGCGGGGGTCAAAGTTGGGCCTTTGTCGATCGTTCACGTCATTACAGACGCGCCAGCGAGTGCAGTGTTCCGGCACCGCAATGGCATTGCTCTGATAGAGAGTGTGTGCGTGGGTGGAGGGGAGATTGGGAAGGCGAAGTTGGGAAGTTGTCACTGCAATGCCAGAGAAGGTGCGTTGGAGGAATGGATCTGCGGTTCTCCGAATGTGGGTTGTTGATGCTGGGTGTTCTTGGATTTGACAGGACACGTACGAGAAGATGGAGTGTTTTCAGCAAGTGGACCTCTGTAATGCCGCTGTGTACGTACGATCTTTGGCTGGCTTCTTACCCGTTGGATGCTGATTGTTATCTTAGAGCGGGCAATCAAGATACTCTTTTGCCTTTCTCACTTTGGCTTCGACTTCCTCTACTCGCGAGTCGCAAGTCTGCACCCTGCGTGTTCAAACATACCAATCGGCCCGGTCAAACAAGAAGACGCCCTGAGACACTGCAAAATTTCCCGGCTGAGACTCTGGCACAAAAACCCAACCGCACCCGTGCCGACGCGCAAAAAATGCTTCCGTTTTCCCGTTTGTCAGTTCGGTTTTCGTCACCGCACGTTCTGCTCTGCTCTGCAAACATTCTTTCACCGCTCCGACACAGCTCTGGTGGGGCACACGTAGGTCCCAGTGTTTTATCCTTCCCCGCGCTGCCGAACGCGTTACAGCATGACGTCGATGGACAGGATCGAGGTCATCTGCTGTAGCTGCAGACTCCTCGCTGAATTCCTGACGTATCGTCAAGTTCATGCAACCTACCGCTCCTTCCGGAATCTGGCTGGCAGATTCGTTACTGCGTACATATGCAAACCCCCTTTGTGTCTTCCTCGGCCGGGGTTTTGCAGCCCGGGAGCGTACACATGGTTCTCTGCTGAGCGTTGGGCCGTCGTCATGACCACTCTGTCCGCCATACTCGGACAGCTTCATCAGTCATGCGAGGACGAGCATAGGATCGCCGCGGTGTAACGTGGTGTCGAAGGTTCGTAGCCGGGAACGTCGATTGCACGGGGTCCGTTCGCGACCGGACGCTGCATGTACCACGAGGAACTGAAGGGTACGTTCATGTTCGCGGCTCAATCTTCAGCACCTGCTTACTTTTTGACCGCCCAATTCTAGGCTTCTATATGGATTGTGATATCGTCTCGGTAAACACACCAGTCGTTGAAGGCGTCTTCTTCAGACTCACAAATATGCGCAGTGCACCGTACCTGTGGCGATCGAACAGAATCATCTGAAGAGTCCCCGTTGCCCGTGGCTCGTCAGATCTTTCAGGATCACAGTTGCTCGAGATCGTACATTGTGGGTCCACCAATCCCTTCTCACGTCTTCTCGCAGTCCTGTATCCTCTCGAACCAAATCGATATCCCATATCGCCCGATGGGAAGTTTATCCCACCGTGACCGTGTCCTACCCGATTTCCTCGAGGCGTACGAATATTTTACCGATCGCGTCGCCCCCCTCCCTCCCTCGGACCCGACCGCTGCTTGCGCCACAGTAGATTCACCCGCTACCAAACTCTCGGTGATGTCAACGGGTCCGAACCTCGCAAAAAGCACCGGAAGTATGGGGAATTGATCTACAGTACCCTACCCAACCCTGGGACCTCCTCCCAGCTCGGGGTCCATTCAAGTGAACGGCGGACATCCTACCGGTGTGGGTACTCATTCTTCCCTGGGGTTACAACACAGGCGTTGATCCCAGCAACCCTGGCTGTACGACGTGGCTGATACACGCAGTGATTCAACGAAGTTTTCTGGCGGCTCCGCCAGCGAACTTATGATCAGCAGGCCATCCGGCCTTAGGCTCAGGGCTCACCTTGAATGCCATTTGCCGAGCTGATCAAACCTCAAATTCGAGTCGTTCGTATGTATTACCTTATTGTGAACAGGAATCGGTTCTACTGGAGTGCTTGTCCTCATGGATTTACGAGCCTTCTGTCTTGACAGGCACCCACGACTGGGCTTTCGAAGGGGTCATCGCTCTCCTCTGACTTGCAGCCAATGCCATGGAGATCGCGGCTGGGTCACTCCAAAAAGGAAACTACGAAAGCTTCGCGGGGACCTTTCTCACTATATCAACAGGCGTCCGGCGAACTGCGAACAAGGCCAGCAAAAACGACTCGTCGAGCTGGTGGCTGACCGCCATCATCAGCTCGTCCAGATGTCCCAAGCCAAGAGGGGGCAAAAACAGTGATTGGCTCTGAAGATTAGAGGAACTACCGTGCCTTGAAGCTTCGTCCTTTCACGCTACTGTTTTCGTAGGGTATGGAGTCTGAATGGAGATATTTCTTGTCTTTGTGCATGCCTTCAACGAGCCTACCTGCCGTTCAACTCTTGGCTGCCGTTCGTCCCGGAATGAATTTGGACTTGATGGGAAGGCCGCGAGGGACCCGTCGTACGCTCTCAGATAACACTCGAGCCTCATGATAACGTTATTGGCCGAACAACGGGTCCAAGACTGTCAGAAACAATGGGCGCGGCTGCCGCTCCGAAGGCGAAACGCAACATCGATATCGACCTCCGTCATGCAACATTATTTTTGATGCTACCGCTGCGGTGCATACACAGTGCGCATACGCAGTACTTGAGAAAAAACGAACAAACTCGTGATCTAGGCCTCTGCCTCTGCTACGTATACAGCCTATAGTACGCGGCACGACAAGCTTAAGTTTGAAACGGCGACCACTTGGAGTCTGGGGCAGCTACTAGTAGGCGTGCGCAGTGCGAATCGCAGAAACCTCCATCGGAGAAAGAGTGGGACACGTTTTTGCAGCTTCTGCCGTGAGCATGATTTCAAGGTGGAAAGTCAAACCAGAGTTGCCTTGCTGAGTAACTCGAACATCCCAGGGCCAGACTCTCTCAGAATCACGTATGCATTCGACCCTAGTGTGCCGGCACGACCAGATGATCGAGTCCCTGAACTGTGGCGAGCAGACTCTTTGTACGAGAGTTTTTGATGGGGAAAGAGACTCAAGGCTGATTTGATTTGGGCGAGGTCGCACACCAAAGATAGCAAGCAAGATATTGGAAAATTCCATTGTGAGTACGCTATGGGAGGGAGGAAAGTTGGGTGTACGTTATACGTGATTTGTAGTATGAAAAGCTCGCGCTGCTGGTGTGGTGGGGTTGCTGCATCGTGGCGAACTAGAAGATATCGAATCGAAAGGAAGGGGGGCGAAAAACAAATGAGCTAGCTAGTAGTAAGTAGTACTTGGAGGGGGAAAGACGTCGATAAAATGGGAGAAAAGCACCGGACACACACACACAACATGCGACTGGAAGAGAGATACGAGAGAGAGAGAGAGGGTAGGAACAGAACAGGCATGCATCGGAGAGAGAGAGAGAGGAAGAAAGAGATAACCTAATACCAATTCATACAGTATGTACAAAACGACCGTCCCCATTTTGCCGAGACGCAACTAAAAGGCGAATGAATAGGATGTAATAGAAGCACTGAAGTGGGAAAGAGCGAAGGGTAAGGGAACATGGGTAGGGCACAAGGGCGAGGGTCGTGAGGGTTGCGCTGAACAAAGTGAGGGGATAAGATAAGAGAGGCGTATGAACAAAAGTGGGGAGGGGCTAGGTAGGGGGATAGATAGATGCGTAGGTATGTACAATAAGTCAGCTTGAGGAGCAAGAAGGTAGAGCAGAGACGCACACAGGGTAAGGAAGCAAGGAAGGGGGGGAAATACGCGCAAAAGGCGAGCAGTTAGGGTACCTAGGCAAGAAAGTTTGTACAAGGAAACCATAGGTAGTAAGTAAAACCAAATTGTAGTGTAGCAAGTCAGGAGAACATATGTGCATGAGAGAGAGGATAATGGGAAGAGGAGAAGAGAGCATTGGGAGACGACCGCGGCCAAAGCAGAGCGGGAAGACTATACAATGTGTCCGTAGCGTAGCGTTTGAGGCGAGGCGAGGCGAGAGATGTGAGCGGCTGGTGGGCGATTCCTGCGTACGCAGACGTTGGATGGAGGCCGAGACAGACAGGGAGAATAATGTACACCATAAGTACAGCGACGGCGACGCAGACACCGCCCACACCTGCGATCCGAATCCTGGAAACATCGGGAGAAGGGAGGGGGAAGGGAAGGGAGTCGGGAGACGAGGCCAGCTTAGTACTCTCCACCACCAGCAGTCCCCCAAGCACCACCGTGCTCGGCCTCAGGCTCGTAGCCTGGCAAAGGCGTCAGGAGAGTGCTGTCTGGCGGAAGGCGGTTCGACCCCAGGCTGACGTGGTTTGTCAGGAGCGGCTCATCGTCCTGCTGATGCACGTGTTCTGGGGTGTGGTGGGCGGAGTTGGGTTGGGGCGTATGGGCGTTGGCGTGGACGGGAAGTGGCTGGTGGGGCGGCCAGCCTGGCCCGGAGAGCTGCGAAGGATGGCTGCCAGTGTCGTTTGGACGGTGGCCCTGAGAGCGGTAGAAGTCGAGCGATTCCTCAGTCGAAGTGTCGTCGGCGGCTGCTGCGCCATTGGCATACCGCTGGGCTTGCGCATCCAAGCCGCCGTAACCGAAAGACGAGGCATGAGGGTCGGGGTACGGTGAGTGAACGATACTGACGCGCCGCCTGGGACCTCTGATGACTCCGCCGTTTCCGTACATCTCAGGACTGCGCCCAGCAGCATACTGAGTGAAGCCGTCGCGGTTGTAGACTTCAGGCATACGAGCAGGCATCGCTTCCGAGGGTGCAGATCGCGGAAGGCCAACCTCACGAAGGTAAGCGGACGAGAACTGAGAAAGTGCAGCCTGAGGTACACTATGATAGCTGTCGGCGGCCGCAGATGGCAAGTACCCATTGTCGGCGTTCAGAGCTTGACGGTACGCTTGCAATTGCTGTTGCTGCTGCTGGACGGCAACGGGCATGTTTGACAGCTGGTTGTAGCCGTGATGTCCGTACGAACTGGGAAGGTGGTGCGACTGGGCGGGGGAGACGTGATGGAGCTGAGCATGGCCGAGATGGTGCGGGGTGATGTGGTGGGAGACGTGCGGCGATAAGTGAGGATGTGAGGCGTGGGCGAGCTGGGCGCTGTGAGCAACGGCCTGCGCACGGGCGATCTCATTCCGTTCTCGCTGTCGGTCGGCCTCCTCCTGCTCCTTCTTAGCCTGGCGCCACTGCTTGCGCAGCTCTTTGAATTCTGGACCGATAGCTCAGTATGAGGGCGCAATTTCCGCGAGACCGAATGAACTCACCGCTGGGGCTGCGCTTCGTGCCATGCTTCTGCATTGTCACGTGCGCGTTGAGGTGGTTGAGGGTGCCGTACGCCTTGGAGCAATTCGGGAAACTGGGGAACACGACAGTCAGCATCGTCGCAGAAGCTTCGACCGAAGCGCAAAAGGTGTCCCAGTGGGGCCCGGGGCACACGCAAGAAGCGCGGGAAGGACAGCTCCCACGGTCGCGTTCGCGGGGGTGTGCAGGGCCCGACGCCTCTCGCGGCTTCCCCGACGACAGCCACTGCACGCAGATCGAAGCAGCCCCGCCCCGGCACGCCCTGCCGCCGCCCCGCCGCGCGCCGCCTGGGACCACGCCGAAGACCGAAAAGGGAAGGAGGAGACACTCACTTGCACTGGTAGAGCCGCTCGATCTCGTCGTACCTCCTCCGCGGTCGCTTCTTCACCGCATTCCCTGGCAGACTCACAAACGAGTACGTCTTCCTGTCCTTCTTGTCCCCGCTATGCCGCTCCCCGTCTGGCCCCTCCAGCTCTTTTTCGTCCTCGTCGTCCGTGTCTTCCTCGCGACCCTGCGTAGGCGAAAAAGCCTTCGGATCCAGGTTGTCCAGCGAATCTCCGCCGCGATGGCCGTAGAACGGGACGTCCAAGTCCCCATGCACCCCAATCTCGTCCGAAGACGGGATCTTCACGTTCATCCAGCCCGTCGGCCCGCTGCTCAAGCTCGAACCGCTCCCCACGCGTTCGTGCCCATAGCCCGCCAAGCTCGAGCTGTGGTAGTGCGACGGACCCGAGGGGGGCGTGTGCGGTGTCGTCGGTACAACCGTCGACGCACTGGAAGAGGAAGGTGAGTAAGTGGGGTTCTGCTGAGGGAGAGTCGCTACGGACGAGGGGACAGATCCAGAGGAACCCGGGTGCTGCTGCTGGTACATGGACCGGATGGCAGGCTCGCTCATGCGCCTGTCGATCCCCGCTCCAGACATGGGGAGCGCAGGAAACGCGTACCTCGGGTATGCAGAACGGACGCTGCTCGGCGGATACTCTGGCTCCGTAGGCGAGGACAACGGAGACGCAGAGTACGGCCCCGCAGACGGAATGTGGCCACCCTGATGGCCTACACCCGTGAAAATAGAGGGAAGAGTCGGTGCATGTGGACCTCGCGGGTGCGACGGGACGGCGTGCTGGTGGTGGTGGGACTCGTACATGTTGGTACCGTTGTGGCCTGCGGTATCTTCTTCGAAATGCGCCTGAGGGTGGTGGTCATAATTAGGATGAAATGGGTACGATTGTTGGGAGTGCGCTGAGGCCGGGGAAGACAGTGGAGGGGACAGGGTGGCGGTATTAGGCGAATGGGAGTTGTGAGGTAGGAGATTCGGAGAGTGAGAAAGGGTTCGCCGGTCGATGGAGTCCTCGCGCTCGTACTCCTCCCGTCGTTCGCGCTCGCGCTGGTCCCGCTCTTCCTGGGAGGGGGCCTGAGATAGAGAGTGAGCCGAGGGAGAACGGTCCTTGGTGTCCTGGGGGATGACAAGGGAGAGGTCGCTGATGAGGTAGCCGGCGCGTGGTCGGACGGCGGAGTGGTGGTGGAGGAGATGGGAGTCAGAGTGGTTGGGCGGGGCGATGTGGTACTGGGGGGCGTTGTCGGAGGGGTAGGAGAGGTAGTTGTGTTGGTCGGAGTGATAGGAGAGGTCGGGCAGCACGATGGGGAGTGCTGGAGGCTGGACGAGGACCTGGTCGAGCATGAGCGTCGGGCCGACTGTGACTGGAGAGGCGATGGGGATGTCGATGGGCGCGGAGCAGGGCGTCGGTGGTGGAGGACGGGCGTCGGGGCGGTCGAGGACGAGTGTGGTGGTGAGCAGGAGGGAAAGGAGAAACGGAAAAAGAAAAAACGGAGAAGAAAAAGAGATGGAGGAGGGTGTTAGAAGACGATGGACGACTGTGAGGCCATCTCGATCGAGCTTGCGGACGAGTGCTGTTCTAAAAGCAGACACTCAAGTCTCTGGCCATCCGTAGACGCCCGCTCCCTATTCCAAGCCCGCAGACGCCCGGGTGTCACGCCATGATCTTCTCAGCCGACTCGCGTCCTGCTGTCACGCTCATGATCAGGGTCCTCCTTCTCCATCTCTGTCGGATCTCTAACCCTCCTTTCGCACCCCGCCGCCAGATCTCTGCCTCAAACACCAGATCCCTTCCAGAACACCTCCGCAGAAACCCTCCCACGCCCTCATTGGCTCGCCCGGCCTCCCAGCATGGCCAGTCTGACCCCGCCCCCCGGCTCCCGTCGCAAGACTGCCCACAATCAACCCTTTTTTGGCTCCTGCCCAGCAGCGCGCCCTCCGTCCACTTCGGACACCACGTGCTCGCTCGTCGCCGCCACCGACGTCGTCCGCAACTCTCTCGCCGCTGCCACTGCCGGTCTGCTCGTCCCGCCACGTGCCCGATCCCGCCGCGCCTGCCCCCGATGCAGCTGCCGCGAACCTTGCTGTTCAATCGTCCGTTTGCAAATTGCCACTCGTTGCCGGCTTTGCATGCCTATAGGCTATCGCTACTAGTACCACTACCGCTACTACCAACCACCGTGTACCGTACAGCCGCTGACTCCAGACTACCAAACGCAGGCGAATGTTTATTCTACCACACCATGCACTGCTCTCTGCGCGTCGACGCTGCCCCATCAGTCGTCGTCCGAGTCGTCCATCAAGCCCATCTCCACAGCTGATCATCCTCGTCATGCCTGCCCAACTCTCCGGACTCTTTTCGCTTCCCTTGAGGCTCGTGCTTTCTCGACCGCTCCCACTTTCCTTCGCAAGGCCGCCTGTGCGTCTCTCGTCCCTCTGCTTCCATGTCGCCCCAGCGGTGGCGTACGCCAATTCTTGCTTAATGCGACAGTACGCACCTGTCATCCCAATCCGTCCATGCTCGTCCTGTCCCGTCTCCTATGTTTTTGCCACCACGGTACGCAACATATCCGACGCGTCGACGGAACCGCCTTCGCTCGACCTGAGACACAATTCTCCCCGTCCGAGCCACAGGCTCTTTGCGATCGCCATCGCCTCGTCTTCCCCGGCCAGAAGGCTCTTCCTGACGCGCTGCACGACCCACTCACCTGTCACACCGAAAAATCCAGAAACGCGCACCAGTCGCGCACCGCCAACAGGTCAGTCCCTCCCCATCAAGATAGATGCATATTCGCCAGTATATTCCCTGATTTTCTCGCCTTTTGTCCTTTTTTCCCTGTCCAGTACTTCCTGTGCTTCCCCCCTTGCCCCTTGCTCAGCCAACACGACACCGCGTCAATCACGGCCGCCGCGTTCCTCCTCCTTGAACGTGGTCGATACGCAGAAATTCCCAGTCACCGAAATGATCCTCTCCTCCGCTCTGTTGTCGCCTCCGCACTATCAGACTCGCCGAAACGAGTGCTTCCCTTGCAGTTTCAGCTTGCCTGGGTTTCTCATGGCCTTCCTCGTCTCGCTGCCATCGCAGCTCCTCCTTCGTCTCGTTCACTGTCCAGATATGGGTACGGAGAAAATGGCATATCGTTTGGCAGCGGTCGTACCTCACTGCAATGCAATCCCAAGTTGGGGATACAGAATCTTTGTGATGCTGAACTCTTTTTCTCGCGTCACTTGACCACCTCAGCACTCCCACACCTCGCCAACCACATGTCATAGGATCTACTGAGGCGTTTCACTGTAATAGTGAGTCTATGTCGCTCGCAACTCTCCTTGCAGTTTCTTTGTCTTATTGCCTATCGCAGTGTCTCTAGACGTTCCAGCCCTCGCTGTCGGGAGCCCCACCGCTCGAGACCGCGCCCAGCACGCAGCTGTTTTGATGCGCCAGCAACGCAAAAAGACGCGTCGTCTCTCGCGCCCATACGTACGTATACACTGATCGTGATTTGCCGGGATGATAAAGGGCCTGAATTCGTCTGATAGAGCGATATGTGCAGCACCGAGCTCGCTGTCTCTCCAGCAGATCCCTTCCCTTCTCAGAAACACAACAAAGAAGGAGCTTGTAGGAACGTATCGCCATCGCGAAATCGATGCGAAGGTGCGCAAACTCAATCCGACTTCAATCGCCATCAAATTGAAGCGCGTTTTCTTTCCAGCAGAAGGAGGAGGTTGGGTGCTGGAGACGCACTGGCACTCCCTTGGGACGTCACAGAACTGGGTTCCGGACTCTGTCGGTGCTGGTGCTGATACTGGCCTTATTGTAGTCGTTCGGCGATACCGTTCCGAACGTTCCACTCCCCAGGGAGTTGCGCTTCCGAGGGCGACGACGTGGGTTCTCAGACGGCGCGTCTTTCTGCGTTCGCGGCGTCATACCATCCCTCTTTCAAAGTCTTCGCCTAGTGTTCTCAGCAATGTTCCTATACGACCAAAACCTGAAACATCGCATATCATTTTCCGAGGACAACCCTTCCCGACGCCTCAAGCCTCCACCCGAACCGCCAAAAACCCGCTGTCCATTGCACGCGCCACGCGCGTCCGACGTGATGTTCATGCCTGATGTGCGTGCGCGTCGTCGGACCCCAAGGATGGTGAAGATCGACGATGTCGCGAGTTGCGAACTGTTGAGAGTCAGACATGACGATGGCGATGGCGACCGCCATCTTTGCAATTCCTCTTCCTTCTCAGAGGCTTCTCTCTCCCACAGCCCGCCCGTCCAGTGACAGCTCGGCGATGGCGGTGGAGAACGAAGTGATTGACTGTTGTCTTCCAGCTTCAAATCGGTGTGCACTGTATGTACGTGGCCCATTCAATTTCCACCTCGTCGTCGTTGTGCTCGTTCTGAGCTTCTTCATCTACAGGCAGAACGCAGCAAAGGCAATCACGTCGCGGTGGACTTGGCGTGTGCCACTGTCATTGACTGGTAGAACCTTCGGACCCGGGCCCCGCGTAGAAACCCACGCGATCTTCCAAGGATCCACAGTTACAGCTCGCACCCTCGCTCTCAGAGTCTCACCACGAGCGATCACGTCGAAGGCTATCAGTCAGTCTCGGGCTACGTATCTGGGACTCGTTTCGGGCGGATTGATCCTGTCGTATTCAATATGCGCTTGTGAATTCGAGGAAAACAGACAAAGAGAGAGGGGGTGGAAAGGATCTGTGTTTGATTTTGATGGAAAGGACAGAAGGAACGAGTTGCGTGTTTCTGATTGCGAGGCCTTCGGTTTCAGCCCCCTCCCCTCTCAGCCCAGGAGACGACAGATTGCGATTATTCTCTCGCGCGAAAAACGGATGCCGGCTTGGCGGGGAATATCTTTTGTTTTGTGTTGCTGAGATTGCTGCGGTCAAGGCTCTCCCCTCTCCAGCCATCGCGGATTGACATTTCGGGCAGGCATCTAGACATCTCAACAGACCCGACCGATCCAACCGTCCGCATTGTCCAGGCCTCGCCGACCCCTCTGGATGAATAGAAGGAATGTTCAATGGAGAACGCCGGTCGATGTCTTTTGTTCTCGACCTCTCGGAGCGGAGGGTGTGGCGTATCCGGAGGGTCCGGACGCAGTGGCGATTTGAAAGGGCGGCGCCGGTGAGCCGGAGGGCCTCGGTACCGAGGCACTGCGTGTGCGCCGCCGGGCCCGGCGCCGATCGACTGCCCTGGCTGACACAGCTGTGCCCGCCACATTGCCCCCCCTCCCTACATCCAACCCTTGCAAGTGGCAATTGCAGATCGTTCGTGACATGGCATCGGTGCGTACCTTTGCCTTGACTTGCCCTCGACAGGACAGTATTTGACAGAAAGCAACGAGAGCAGATGGACGGACGGATCGTCGTCGTTCGTGGAAAAGGTGAATGAAACTTGAAACGACATCCGGGCGCATGCGGTGCCTTTGTGGGCGTCCTTCTTCGGCTCAACTTGTACACCCACACATCCGCCTCAAATCACGTTCTTCTTGGCTTTCTTGACTTCCCGCCTTTTCCGTGCAACCTGCATCTCCAGTTTATCGCCATGGTATCGCAGTGCGGCAGGCCATTCTAGGAAACGTGAGAAGCTGTGCGAATCGCGAATCACGGTCTTCAGGTTTTCTCGACTCTTGTGTTTGCTTCCAGTGCGCAGTAGGTTCGTCGAGGACAGTGCCTATGTCTGAAGTTGAACTGAACGCCTCGCCCCGCAGCAAGGATGCATTGCCCTCCTAGGGGGCAAATCCGGAAAAACATTGGAGGCTGAACGTAACAGCTCGTTGCGAGAGCCAGGCCGGCAATAATGTTGACCTCGTTTGGTGAGTCGTGATTCCGGCTCTAAACACTGTTCTTCACCCTGCACACACTGACCGGTGTCCTGCAGGTATAGCACGTCATTTTCTGCACCTTACTGGCGTGCATCAGCGTATACGAAGGGCTGCAACATGCGGTCGGTTGCTGGTGTGGATCAAAATCAGCAAGCGAACATGGAATCTTCAAGTTGCCATATTCGAGTTGGGAGGGCTCTGACTTGCCTGCGATGGAGAGCGACCACTCAGCGGCGAGACTGCATGCTGGGGGTTCGCTCATCTCCCGTTCCCTTGTTTCCCTGCTTACGCTCGCCGTGCTGATTCCGAAATCGCGTCTAGCTGCCTCCAATCGCCAATACTATCATGCAGATCTTTTGCGACGGAGATGTGCAGTCCTTAGACAGTCCGCGCCTTCTCCGTGGCTGTCTGCTGCCACTCCGCGGTCAGAGAACGGTGAAGAGAATCATCTACACCGAAGAATCTGCGTGGGGGTACATTGCACCCACAAAGTCTAACAACGCAGTGTTAACGTATGGCAGCTGTGTCATCCCATGCATCTCATCTCATCCTTCGACGCCTCCTTGCGTCCCTTATCTCGTTCTGAGTACACGAGTTCCCCCACATGCTTCTGTCTTCCCGCCTGGTTACACAGCAGTCACGAATCTCGTAACATCCAGCCCGGTTTCTCGGATTTCCGTCTGATTTTCGACGCCGAGCCGGATGTCCGAACATCGCCAAGTCACAGCGCACCTTCGTCATTCACTGCATGGTCGATTTGTTCTCAGCAAGATTTTTCCGTGGATCTTTGGTCGTACACCATGTTTTTGACAACGCCACGAAGCTTATATCCTGTGATGCGTAGTGACTGACTTCCTCCCGGAATTTCGACGCATACAACGCAGCTTGCACCGAGTTTGCACACGCTCAGCGAACATATCTGACTGCCGAGCAAGACCGGTAGCCGGTATCTCCGCCCGTTCTCATCTGCTATCTCCTGACTTTGTGGGTACATATGCAGTACCTTTTCTCCAATGTGACAGAACGTTGCTGCAACGTCTCAGCTTACCTTAATCGCCTGTGTATCTCCCCCCGTTTTCCCGATCCTCCAGCTGAACGAAGCGATGGCCACGTTGTGGCAACGCCACAAAGCTCACCGATTCGCCATTTCCAGGATCCTTCTGCCCTCTTCGGATTGGCGAACATGCCGCGAAAGGGCGAAAATTTTCAAAAATGACGTGCCTTGCCGCAGTCATGTCGAGGTCAGCTGTCCGCGCGTATACTACCATCCCGCCTGGGATCACAAGCTGCGTCATCGTGATCTGCGATGTTTGATGCGGGCATCCTCCTCCAGGCCTCCCAAATAATAATCTGTATCTCATCAGCCGCCTTCCGGCGCGGGTGCTGTCTCGACCATTAGACCTCTCGATGCCTTGGCCAAGTGGCCCTTTCATCTTTCCTCTTCCTCATTCCGCTCGTCACGGCCGACGTGTCTCTCCGACTCTCTCGCTGCTGTCATCAGGCTCTAGTACCAGGATCTACCAGACGGTCCGCCACCACTATGTCCCTCTCTCCACGTGTCATGTCATTCACATGTTTTCTTCTCCAGCCAGTTCTGCAATCAGCTGAGCCGTGACAATCGCGAACGTTACATGCATCGTCCGACCTCATGGCGAGCTGACTGAGTGCTCCTCGGGGACGGGACGTTGGTTAATCGAATGCATTGTTTGACCCTGGAGCTGCATAATTGCTGATCAAGGGCATCCGTATAGCACTATATCCTTCATTGGCACTCGGGGCCATCTGACGACGGAGACAGCGGCCGTCATGAAAGTGTATGCTGCATGCGCCCTTCTTGCTCGCCGTCGGTGGCTTGAACATATGCATGCCGTGTGGTCCTACCTCTGTAAGTGATTTCGTGACATTCAGCTTTGCGTACCCTTGATGCTTCGATTGATATGGATGTTACCGAAATACCCCAGGATGGGGTAAGGTGACCCCGGTGAGGCCGATCACTCGTACGTTCGTCTTCTGTGGGGAGAAAGTGGCCAAGATCCCCTTGACGATGAATTTGAGTGCGGGTCTTGCGATGACAGATGAATGGGACAAGACTGGGATCACTAGGATGTCAAGTACAGAACAAGGTGAGCAACTTTCTCTCGATATACTGACCCCTCTACGATCGCTCGCCCGACGGGCGCATCGAAATATATCTATTTATCGCAGCATCTTCTTCTCAGCGATCACCGTGCTTAGACTTGGAGACAATGACCCCATGCCTGGACGTACCCACTGAACGACCAAACCCGCGACAATCCTCGAAACATCATATGCATCCGGAGGCCACTGACCTCCGACGCTCCCCAGCCCGTACCGTGATCCGTTTCTGGGATGTGATCTCCGCATCTCCCGCCTTCGCATATCTCTCTCTAAGGCATGCATGCAGGGTTGTCCTGCTCGATCATTTGATGAATCCAGAGAGAGAAGGCAAGAGACGATCGGCCGTGTTGATCTCGAACGCTTACACGCTGGGAGACAAGAAATTGCGTCCATTGAACAAGTCAAGGCATTCCTCATCCGACCCACTTGCCACAGATGTCCGCCTACATCCTCCCGGAGCAGAGCGAGGGGAAGAAGGAGCAGTTTGCCGTCCTGGACTCCCAGTGGTGCCGTGTGTCGTAGTTTACGAGTTGTGCAAGAGGTTATTCAAGGCCGTGAAAGGGGAATTTCGAGGCCCAGAGTGGGTGATTCATGACTTCTATTAGCCGACGCGAATCGTGTTTTGCTGGATCGGTAACGTCACGCTCAGCCGATGGCTCGCTTGAGCGAGGGTGGTAACCTGTGGTAACTTGTTGGTTAAATGAGCGGAGTCCCCGACCGTTGACGCAATGAAACTTACTTACCAGATACGTGTGAGATCTCCACAGAAAGCTGAAAAACGTGGTATCCAAGTACAGTACCTTGAACGTGTTAGCACAGGTTAGCACGACACGTATTGTATGTTGTCGTCCTATGTCATTATTTTATGTGATGTTACGAGAGGACAACAAACATGCTGCAGGCGAGTGCCTACCTTTATCTTCGTATGGATTTACGCGGTTTACCGGACCCACACAAGAGCGAGAGCCGGCGCGAGATTCGACAGTGGGCATTTCGCTTGCGCCATTCGGCGCCGCGCAACGTGATCGTTCGATAAGAATGTTCCTGGATGTCGAAAGAGCCTGTGAGCTCAGGTTTCCGAAGGTCGAGTCTTGCCTCATCTAGAGGAATTCAGATACCATGACTTCGACCTTGGCTACGAGCACTGAGGAAACAATGTCAATGCATGCAGGGATGCAGAGAATGTCACTGGCAGCAGTTCAAATCAAAAAAATAAGCGTCAGTTTGAGTAGAGTGTAGCTTTTTCGAGCACAACGCACCCTCACGCACACCACATATGACATGTCATTGAGATTGCGATTTCAGCACTATGGCGCGCCATATCTAGGAACCGAACGTCGAGCGACACTCCACGATTCGGTGACGGAGAGTTTCCCTCCCGCATCCCGAGCCTTTGGACGGAAGCCGCCGTGGATGTCCTTGATTGTCATTGTCCCGCCCCAACGACCTTCCTCTTCGAGCAGCGACGATCTTTGAGTACTTGAGTAGGCGATCCGTAGACGAAGAGAAGCACTCGCAGACGCATCACGATCGTCCTGGTCGATCTTTTGATCGTTCTGCAGAGTGCGCTGTCCATCGGGGAAGGAGTGTATCATGAATGGGGGAAGGCACTTCCAGACTCAAGTTTGATGTATGCGATCTTCACGAGCGCAGCGAGGCGTGTCAGATGAACGTGGTCGTGGTTGAGGTCCGCCAGAGCTTGTGTCGTATCCTTGGTGAGTGATACATCGCAGATAAACCGTTGGCATTCTGCCTCTTGGCTAAGAATTTTCAAGCTTTCTGTCAAGTTCGTTGCGATGTGCGGCAGTGGGGTACGAGTAGTGTGTGAGAGGGTCACTGGGAGTAGTTCAAGGTGGCGTTCGTTCTGTTCTGAGATGTTCAAACGTCATCGAGAGCCCGAAAAGAATGGTAAGCCTTACATGTACAGTTGCAATGACACCGAATGGAAAAAGGGCGGGGCGCTTCTCACAGTGTTCAAATAAGATTCGTTCTGTCGTGAGCAAGTCATCAGGCCTGCTGCGGGATACAGTGCACGATGTACGGGCAATGATAGCGGTCGTGCAAGGGTCCTGATGAAGCCGTGGAATGACACGTTTCGTAGCGTGGAATTCCCCTAGGAAATACTAGAAATATCATCCACATCAGCCGTCGTTACTCCACAACGGTGGCACAACTCGCAATTGAATGGCTATCTTACATCATGGGTAACCGCGTTGAGCTGTTTGCGCGCCTCTCGTCGTCCGCGTGTTTGGCGACATTCGGCGAGAAATCACGTTGGATGTTGAGGGTGGCCACGACGTCCGACTGCTCTGCTGTAGCAAGGGGCTGGAAACGTACGAATTCAGAATTCAGGCGGCAGTATCATGACACGGCATTTTCTGCGCTCACGATTGCAGCAAATCGCATTGTCGCCCACGGTCCTTGCGTCTGGCATAATTCGAGGGTGCTTTAGATGCGGTTCTCGAGAGCCCAGACGCAAAGATGACTTATATTGCAAGACCGACGAGGCAAGTGTGGCGTTGTGATGTTCTTACTTCCGAATCGGAGCTTCGGCTAATTGGCCTCGTAGGTTGAGGTACTTCTCCCGCGAGTCTGATCGAGTCTGTTGATCGAAAAAGTGCCAACTTGAGCCCTCTGCTGAACTTTGAATAGCCCTGCTCAAAGATTAAATTTAGGTCAATGTTGATGTGAATACGAAGATGGCTTTCGTACCTGTACCTAAAGTAGGTCCATAGCGTACAAGCTCGAGCTCGTGTCGCGCAAGCAAACATTCTGCGGCATTGCAAATTTGAGGCATGGAGGTCGCGGAGATCCTGGTCCTGCGAAGCTGGAAGATTTAAACGGTATTCCAATCATGCTCTGTGTCCAGGCTGTAAAGTTGACCGCAGCCGACGAGAAGGTCTTTCAACACTCGTCATCCTCCGAGACTCGAGCCGCTCTCCCTTGTGGCTGACATTGGCCGTCCGCGATCGATGCTTTCGATGGAGCTTTGCAAAGTTGCGCTCAGCTCGGGGCTTGAAACAGGAGTACGAGTATGCTGACAGATAGAGAGATAGATAAAGCAGTATGAGGTAGTATTCCGAGCTCTCCGGCAGCAAGCGGAGTGTCAGCGGAGATTGCTTGGTACGCAGATTTTCTGGCATCCAATCTGTCTTTGACCACTTTAAATTTGGACAGAGAAGCCGTTAATGTAGCGCATACGCACTGAAACATCCATCTCGCGAAGGTGTGGGCCATCCCGATGAAAAAAGTCGTAGTTGAGGTGGTCGTGGTCGTGGTGTGGTGTGCATGTTACTTGATACGCATGCGTATCGTTCTATTTGGGCACCATTAAGGCTGGGCCAAGGGGTCGGTATTTCGACGAAGTATCTTGGATGAGATTGACGCGTGACCGAGACCAATGAAAAAGAATGACTGTCAGAGACCTAGACACAATGCATAAACTTGAACTGAGACATCGAAGACTGTGGTCCATCGCGTCAAAGAAGCCCTGGCAAGCTCGCTAAGTTTGCTCACAGCCTGAATCCCGTCGGCTATAAGAATAGCTCCAAGTAAAAGGTAACATAGCCGTCTCTCTGATCGTGATTCAATGTTTGTTCAGTAGGCATATAAGTACCCGCTGGACAATGGAGATACGTGTTTACCCTCCACCGTGTTGGCTTCTCGTGTTTCCACAGCTCGTTCCAATACAGTCGGGTTCAGCGTTCAGCTGAGCTACATGACGATCCCTAGACAAGACATGCGACATGCTCAGTAATTCGTTCGCTTTGGACCAGTACTCGTATCGTGCACTGTAGTCTGATCACCCGCCTAAACGAGAGTGTCATAAACCAGTCTCGCTGCATTCCAATGAATACACACACCATACGGGCTTCTCCTCGAGCATGCAAAGAACGATCGCCTGTGAGCGATCCGGCAGCCTTCTCCAGGGATCCTTTGGCATGTAAGGTCAGTACCGCGTGGAGGTCTGAGATTTGAAGATCAAACTCTGCTCTCTCACCAAATATACGATCCGCTGCAGGAGCCTTCTCAGGGGTGACCCCGCTACCTGCGACGTCCTCTTGTCCTCCTCTGCCTGTAGCGACATCGGGCGATTCATGGGCATATCCCGTTCCTTGACCAGCGACCTGTTCCGTCTGCCGAGCTAATCTGGCTCCAGCTCCGTATCCCCCAGCCCCATATCCACGACCGTAGTTGTCGCTGTCACCCGAGGCATTCTCGACGAGATAATCGGAGCCTGAAACAGCATGTATGGGCTGTTGGCCCTGTTGATATGTGGCACTGGCAACACCAGAAGCGGGAGCGTCGTATTGTGCACCTGGAAAGTTATCAGAATTAGAACCGAAAGCCGTGGCGAAGTAACGGCCTCTTCACCTGGAGCATGAGCATTGGAGCTAGAGTCATTGCTCAAGTTTTCGTCTTTCGGAGGAGATGATCATCAGCTGCAAGACACTGACATAGATGTTTCGAGGAGGCGAACCAATAGCTCCAGTATCTGCTACGCCTGCTCCTCTCTTCCGACTCGAGACATGGCCATCGTGCTCATGTTGCGCGTGGATTTGGGACATCTTGGTGAACAGAGTTCAGCGGTTGTGGAGTCGAGGTAGGTAAGAGAAAAGGAGTGAAAGTTCATGATCGCAGGTTGCTTATATAGTCGGACCTGTTGGGAGCATATATTGTGAATCTGGTGACGAGGTGCTCCTCAGACTAGTTCGATCCGCTGCACTAGACCCAAATTCAAAATTGACGCGACGCGTCTTGCCAGCGTCTACGCGCCACGAGGGCGTGACCAGCGCGCCGGTTGCCTGGTTTGGTTGTTGTCCTGCTTGAACCCTTTCTTTGACCTGCATCCCCTCCATCCGTTCAGAGAACGATCCGGTCTTCAAACACGACGTGGTCGACACATTCGGAAATTGGTCATGCAGACGAGGCGATCTAGTGCGGGGATGGCGATGTCCACTAGGGGCAGCGCATCGAAGAGGCAATCAACTGGTGTGTACTCAGTGGCGCTGCACGTATGCGGGTTGCTGAGTTGACCATCACAGCCAAGGGCGAGTTGTATGTCTCGGTTCCTAGGAAAGCTCCCGCTGCCTCCAAGAACATCAAGAATAGTAAGGCGGAAACGCATACATCGAAGGATACGCAGGAATCAGCTGCTACTGGTTCGACTTCCACGCGCCCACGAAGGGCGTCTTCTGCGCGACCGTCGACGTCCACTGTACAGTCTTCTAAAGATACCAATGCCAGGACGACCAGGAGTCGTGCTCCGTCTGTTGAACAGACCACGTCGAAGCCTACTCGCGCTACCGATGCCGCTGCCGCCACTCGTTCAGGTTCGCGGAGTCGTCGATCTACACCCGCGCCAACCACGGAGAAGCTCAGTAAACTCGCCGAGCTGCTCAATGCTGAATCCGATTCCAGACGACAGATAAAGGAAGAAGAGCATTCACTGAAGCGTCGCCGGACAGAGCTTGACCACGAGGAAACGAAATTGAAGAATGCCGAAAGAAAGCTCAGTTGCCGTTCCGAAAAGCTAGATGAGCGAGAGGCATCCTTACTCCAGAGGGAAGAACAAGTAGAACGTAGGTCAGCTGAGGCTTCGGCGGAGCTATTGAAGTATATGGAAGAGAGTTTTAGTTGTTCATTGTGAGTGATATGTACAACTTGTCGTTGCACAAAATGCTAAAGTGCGGAACAAAGATGCTGCGATATCATGTACGTCTCTCCTTCTGTGCTGTCTGGTCTCATGCTTATTACTCTCTTAGGGCATGTCCTACGTCTCTAACGTCTATTTGCGGGCATACATTCTGCGCCGTCTGTATCGCTGGTTGGTTCTTCTCCAAATTCCACAACGAGTGCCGCGGCTGGCACGCGCAAGTCGAATGCCCTCTTTGTCGCGCCGGCATACGAACGCCAAACACGTCCGTTTCGCCACGGACCGCAGATTCTTGCCCGTTCTCTCCCAATCACGTCGCCGAGGCTGCGCTGCAGCTGATCGTCGACTCTCTGGCGTCGCGCTTTGCACGCGAGCAGCCTGTTGTGAGTGGCAAGGGGAAGAGGAAGAGGGCAGCGATGGACGTAGATGAGAGTGATCCGGCATTTGAATGGCGAGATGGCGGGACCGCTCGTGAGGAGTGGCTTGTCCGTAGCAGGTGCGTGTCTCTCACTTCGGAACGTGTGTTCCTAGCTCAGCGCGGATTTCTCTTCAGAAAGGGCAAGGCCAAACGTGATGACATTCTGAAACCTTGGACAAAGCTTTCTCCGTCCGGTTTCTTGGCTGTCAAGCTCTCTTTAGATGCATGATTTAGAGAGACGTAGTACTTCTTGATCCTTCGACTTATACTGCTCGTTTCCTCTTCATCTACCTTCATTCTAGTGTACAACATACTCTCGTAATGTAACATGTACAGTGTATATGGGAATGGACATCCGATAAAGTACGAACTCTGCAATAAGGACAGTGATAGCAATCGAGCAGATACAGCGAGAATCTGAGTCTCATAATGCGGGTGGCCCATCTTGCCTTCTACAGGTAGAACTCGGGTTTCTTGGAGGTGATACCATACTCAGCGAGAGCCGCACTGAGGTCTTCCATCATCAACGTAGTCTTCGTTTTGTCCTACACATTCGTGTGAGCATGGACAAGGAGTCATCCGCCACTTGTCCTCAGACGTACCCTGGCCGATTGCGGACCCGTCGCGTTTACTCGCGTTCTACCTCCAGCAGCATTGGTACGTATTCGAGCGTGTTGGTACGCGTCTGCCGCGATATCAGAAACGAACTTCTGTGCTGCTAAGGATAGGAGCCGTTTCCTGCAGGTATATACAAGGTATTCAGCTACGGCTGCTCTTCCATATAATGGTCAACTTACAGTCGAGGATCATCGCACTCAAAGCCTACTCGTTGCAGGTAGTAGTCTGTGACTTCATTCGGTATCTAGAATGAGGCCATAAGACTGTCAGGATTGTGCACTCCCTCGGAATAGGTCGCAAGAGCGGACACCCTCACGCGACCCATCTGGAGAGCAACACGCACCAGCGGCTCATAATCATCCAGCATCAGCAAGAACTCTGCCAACGTCTTGTCTTTCCTCTCGTCCTCAGCACTATGCCGCGATTGCGATGGTTGTGCTTGAGTTGCCTGCGTCGAAGATCCTACCGCGGTCGACGAACTTGCTACTTGTGATGGGTCAGGTGTGCCCGTCTGAGAAGGTGCTGCACCAGGGGTATACGCAGCATACGACGTAGACGGTTGTGAGGCAGAATCTTGGTAAGGAGTAGTCATTGTGGCGGCGGAAGTGCTGGACGACGGTGGTGGCGAGCAAGCACGGCCGCTCGCGCACATCGGCTAGAATGCTGACGTAAGGGCGCCTCCGCAAGTTGTTTGGCGCTATTTGTACTCTCTGCTATAAATTTTGGGATCGGACTTCGTGGTCGCGGTTGGTTTCTTCTCGCTCACAGTCCCCTCCATGTTCTCCCTCCTGCTATCTCCATTCTGTGTCCAGGTGATCTGATACCTTGTTGCGTGAGTCTCTTATCCATGTACTCGAGAGGCAGTAGCTCCTCCCCGATATGATGCTTGAGGCATTTGGCTTTAGCAGGTCGCAAGACCTGCGGTGCAGAACATTTCTCGACTACCTGCGGCCAGTCTGCTTTCTGTAGGCTGGCCGTTCACTTCTGATCCACTGTTTTGTTCTTCTATCCTCCCTCTCAGACCTTGCTCATCGCTCTCTTTCATAGGCTCGCAATCTCTATGCATCATCTTGGCTTCGATCTGCGACAAGTGGGTGGAGGTGTCAGGAATATAGTTCGGTTGTTATACACTAGGGTACACATTGTCAATTTCATGAATATTCTCGCCCTTTTACGTCCCCCCGAGTGCTCAGAAGACCTTCTCGACGCCCTCAGGAAGCTTGTAGTCCCCTTGACGGCGCACCTGCGGTCGCGGTAGAGTATCAGTATATGTCAATGAGGAACTGAAAAAACAGGTGCACCTCATCGAAGACCTCCATCAGCAGGATACTCTTATCGTGTCCCCACGTATCGCTTTCCAGTTTACCATCCCTGACACAACGAGCAACCTCGTCAGCCTCGAAGCAAAATCCGCCACCGACATAGCTGACGGTCTTCGTCTCCTCCCTCACAATGACACCGCTACCCGGCTTGTCGAAATATTGGACAGTGAACGAAGGAGGCTTGTAGATGGGCGAGTCGATTAGGATGTTACCATTGCGGTAGCGGATGATTACACCCGTTTTGGCAGCGGGGAGGGTGATGCTAGCGCTGAGGATGGCTTGGGCTTGGAGGGTCTTGGTGAAGTTGAGTGTCCAGGATGTGCTGCTGTCGACACCGGTCAAGGGCGACTTAATAATGGAGCCAGTGATCTTGGTGGGGTACGCTTTCTTGTTGGATGGGTGCTCGTAGAGCGCGACGACAGCCTGCATTGCGGCGCGTCAGATGAAAATCCCGACAATCCATTGTTTGCTTGCGCAGACTTACCCAAATCATCGGATAAGGGCCCAAATCCAGAATAGCACCACCTCCGAGGTATGGATCCAGAATGCGATGAGTCTTGGGGATATCTTCAATCCATTTCGTCAGTAGAATGCCTCATGATGTAGTTATAGATTCTCTTCACTTTCAACATCGAAGTCACCAGACAAATCCGCATGCAAGACAACCGGGTCACCGAGGTTACCCTCCTCTGATGCTCGCTTGACCTCCTTCGTGATAGGTTGGAATCTCGTCCACATCGCCTCCATGAAGAAAAGGTTCTTCTCTTTGGCTAGCTTGATGAGGGCCTTCAGTTCCGGAGCGTTGGAGGTGGTGGCTTTCTCGCATAGGACGTGCTTGCCTGCGAGCAAAGCGTCCCGCGCATTCTCGTAGTGCAAGGTGTGGGGAGTGCCAATGTAGATGGCTTGGACGTTCTGTTCGACATGTCTGTTAACGGAGGAGGAGGGAAAGGAAGAGAGCTGGGCTGGTGCTTACGGGGTCCGCGTAGACTTCTGCGTATGTCCCGAATGCCTTGATAGACTTGTCTCCGCCAGCGTGTTTGTCGATGAAGCTCTGAGCACTCTCAATGCTTCGCGATCCAACAGAGGCTACTTTGTGGACGATGTCATGGGTGTCTCGTCTACATACAGACCAGTCAAGTCAGACTTTTGGGCCTTGTCGCTATGAAACAACAACGTACGTTTTGGGATCGAGAATCAGATCCTATAATGCAGCGTACGTTAGCTGTGGGTTTGTGTCGTATGTTAGAGCGACGTACCTTCACGAAGCATGAAGCAATCCAGCCAGTCGAAATGATACCCCAGCGGAATTCAGTCGCCATCGCAAAATGTTCAAGCGGGGAAGTGGATGAGGAAGTAATGAGAGAGTGAGAACGAGAACGAGGAACTGGGGTGTCTAAATGCATGATGATATCGATGGGTGGAGGTATTTGAGATACGGGCGGGACACCTTCATTCCCCTTCCCCGGGTCAAAGACCATGATATCTGGAAGAACCAAAGTAGCCGGGGAGATTTTCGAAGAGGTTTGTCCAGATGATCGAGTAGGCACGTCATTACGGTCCGGATGCTCCGCTGCACTATGGTTCCAGGAGGTCGGGCTGAGGGCGACGAACACAGGCTCGAAGGTGGTGTAGAGGACGAGTATGTACGATATCGTGTCAATCACGACATTCAATGAGCTTGTTATTTAACCTTGAACTGGTCTGAGGACCCATGCATGTATGTCATTGTCGACCGTCCGAAGGATTGACATACATCGCGCTGCGCATGCACATCTCAGCAGCATATTCATGATAATATGAATCCGGAAATGCACTCTGACTTTTTCTGAGCAACTGTAAGGTTCTGAGGTTCCGAGCCCGTGCTATTCCCATGGCTCCAGTATACGTTCAAGAAGGACCCAACAGGAAGTGTATACCCACTTCGGGCTACCTGTTACAGATTCATGATGTCTACGCCGGAGAGAGTCTTCTCCCGCGAAGGTTATGATCTCTTCAAGTCAAAATCGAGCAGTTGGCGATGGAAATGCTGATGACGGTCTACCCAGGTGACTGTTACAGGTGCGATTGAGCACCGTTTGTAGCTTTCCGGTCTCAGATGAGCGAAGTGCCTCCGTCCAATTCGAATGGTCTGACGAGGCTCGTGCATTATCCACCGGACCGAGTATCGGAAAACATACGAGTGGGGCGACTGGGAAGCAAAGCGAAGGTTTATGGGCAAGGTGTACGACCAAGACCATGAACAGAAGCCGAAGACGTGGTGACACCCAAGCAGTATCATCCATCCGTCTTCCCGGTGCGACCGTTCCTCCACTCCACCAGAACCGCTTCAAGCTCCGGCGACGCGTCTCCTTGTATCCGTTGCAGTGTTGAAGAGTAGACACCCTCCACCAAGGCCCTTCGGATAAACGGAACGAACACTGTAAAGTACAGCTCCGTCGTCGCGTCGACAATTTCAGCCTCCTTCGTATCTGCCTCCTCCGATAGAGTCAACGATATTCGCTTGTCCGCTCGCCATGGTCTCTCACGACCGTACCGCAGTAACGAAGAACCGCTCCTGGCCAAAGTGGATTCCAATGTAGATAGGATGTCACCGAGCAGCTCGACCGGAGCTAACATTCGCAGGCCGTTCAGTATAGTCAGGATCGCGTTCAAGTAGACACCGAGGAGTGGGTAAGACGAAAGGATTTGAGGCGGCATAGTGACTGGACTGCTCTCCAATGCCTTCAGTTGCGCAGCTGTGGGCTTGGGTGGCGATGACGCTGCTGACGACGTGACCAGCAATTGCGACGGCTTCTGTAGAGGCTTGGATTTGGACGTCGATGTAAGCGGATTACACCATGCATCCGCTGCTTCTTCCAACTCTCGCGTAATGCCGATTCGAACAGCATCAACGAAGATGGGAGCAAGAAGACCTCTGAAGTCCATTCCAAGGCGCGCAAAAGAGTTCGAGCAGTACGTGAGTTGCGTGAGCAACGGGGTGAGATACGTTGGGTCCGGGATCATAGGGAGATCTTCCTTGAGGAGGTCGAGCAGGGCCTGAATCCGATACGTGGCAAAGGTCGAGAGTAGGATATGTAGCTGAGTAGGGATTGTCGGCGATGAGGTAGATGGTGCGCGCTCGAGGAAGATGGTGTTGTACTGCGAAACCACATCTTGCACGCCTTCTCGCCAGACGTCCACGTAGCGCTTCAGATACCTCGCATACTCCTCTCTGTCCCTCTCTTTGTTCCCCTCCATATTCCCCTTCTTCTCCGTTTCCACAGCGTTCAAGGCCCCATCGAGGTAGAGACCGCGCCCCGTCAAAAATGCCAATGCCAATTCCTGCTCATCCATCACCTCCATCTTCCGAAGGAAATTGACGGCCCGAAAGAGTGCCGGTAGTTTCGCTTGTTCGTTGAGGACTCCGAGCAACTGCGTGAGCATAGCTTGCACTCTTGCATCACACTCTGCCCGGACTGACTGTATCAGTGGGTTATCCGGGAAGCGTTGTGAGAGCGATGACGAGTGTGAGGAGAGAAGGAGAGCTTCATTGTAGTTGTGATTGCGAATACAGGAATCGAGGAGCATTGGTAACGAAAGCACATCGTATAGCTTGTCATGGTGCTCCAGAATAAGGCTGGCTTTCCGTCTGTCCTTCTGTATTTTACGCGTTTCTTGAGCGAATGTGCGTGCAGAGCCCTCCAAAGACGGTAGAGTGGTGAGGAGGGAGTCAATGGAGGAGGATAAGGATGAAAGAGATGTTGAGAGGGTGGAAGTTGTCGCGTGTAGAGATAGGAAGGTGGGGTATGAGGTATGGCAGAGAGTTGTGAGAGCATTGGTGAGCTGTGCCGAGGACGAGGATAATGATGTGGGCTCGGATTGCAGAGCGTCGAGATGGAGGTTCGTCAAGTGACCCAGGTATGCGGACGCGTCTGGGCCAGAGAGTGCATCGAGAGAGATGGGTTTCGACGACGAGGCGGCGAGCAATTCAGGTAATGCCGGAATTTCGGGGAGTGAATCCTGTCTACGCGGAAGCGAAGTGACTGTGGCCATCGTCGTGAAAACCAAGAAGGCCGTTGGAGCTAAGAATGCAGCCCGTACTGTATCAGCCGTTCAGTATCGGTATGAGGACATTGTCGACGTACTGAGAGAGTTAAACTGACTTCCAGAACCCCCAGTTCGAGTGCCAAAGCGCGTCGAGGAATGCGAATATTACGAGAGTTACGAGAATCACAAGAATTGCATGAAGATGGGATGCTGGAAGTTGCAGCCAACGATGAGGACGACCTCTGATCCCGAAACGGTGGTGCAGAAGAACGCACGTGGATCATAGAGCACAGATGGAAATAGTTTCCCAAGGCCTGGTGGTCTAGTAGTATGATTCCTTCTTAGGGTTATGCATCCACATGGAGGAGGTCCCGGGTTCAATTCCCGGCCAGGCCCTGCATAAAGGCCTGGTGGTCTAGTAGTATGATTCCTTCTTAGGGAGTGTTTCCAACTGGAGGAGGTCCCGGGTTCAATTCCCGGCCAGGCCCTTTCGTTTCCTTTTGCACTGTATATCAGCAGACCTCCCTTTGCCCCAACGAACGTTCAGACACTGATGAGGTCCCAGGAATCGAATGAGCATAGAAGGTCATATAGCATTTCAGCGTAATTATATAATAAGGGTACATACAAATCGCGGAGTGCGCATATCGTGACGGAAGTCGATCAACGATATCTTACATACCATACAGGATACAGTTACAACTACAAAGTATCAGATCTTCAAAATTTCACAATGTTCAGATGTCGGTGGACTCCGCCTCCGACCTCGGCATAGTGCTAGTGGTGTCCGAGCGACTCAGCATGGACGACGGAGGTGGAGGCTGACCAGGTGTGTCGCCGTGCTGAGCTGGGATAACCTCGTAGATGGCCTGCTCGTCAGCTTGAGGCAAGTATGGAGAACGGTCTGACACTGCCATTCCTTTGGCAACGACGTGGATGCGAGGGGGAGACGAAGTGATCTCGGTCCAGGTATCACTGGCAGGTGAAGTGGGGCCGGAGACTGTAGGCGCGCCTCCACCACGGCCGTCCCAGATGCAGCCTACGTCGTTGAGATACATAATCTGGGCGGGCCCTCCGGTCGCCAGTTCTCTCACTTCGATGAACTGTGGATCGAACAGAAGGATGTACGGAGGGTGCAACGCCACGCGTTTCGCCTTGCCTTCCCATTCGACGGTGTCGCCCGAACGCGTTGGCAGACCGCGGTGGTCCACAAAGATACCGAAGTCTGGCATAGCTCATATCAGCGTCCGTGTTGACGCTGCAGTACTTTGACGAAGCTTACCTTCATAGCACAGTAGATACTCGTCCTCGGTGGCGTAGAAGATACCGATGGGCTTGCCAGCAAGCAACCTCTTCGTGAGCTTTTCGTTGGGTACCGCCGACGTAAAGGGTATGATGAAGGTGCCAGAGATGCTGATAATTGAGGGCAATATGAGTAACGCGTTTTTCGTGTCGAGTGCGATGTACGACGTACTCGAGATTATACATATCGAATCCCTTGTCACACAGAATCACGGGCTTGGCTTTGACGATGAAGAAATCTGACGCGTTGTACTGCAAAGTACACGACTATGTACCGACTGTCAGAGGTCATTCGATGCAAAATACGGATAGAAAGATACCTTCAATCGCCTGTACCACTCAGTAGGCTGGGAACTCCTGAACGTTTGGGCAAGTTTCTTCGTGGCAATGGGCTCAAGTATGACCAGGTTGCTTGTTCCCTGCAGGCAAAAAGCTCCTCAGCTACTGACCATATTGAACCATGGACACATCATCACTCACCCTGGACGGATTGGTCATGTACACGATGACATTCCGTTCTTGCTTGTTGATCTTGAGCCGGCCGACGCGGAAGAAAGACACTTGTTGACTCGAACTCAGTCGTTGTCCGTTGTTTGCTGAGCCGGTCGTGGATTCACTGAGCATCGCGACGAGAGACTCGATCGGGAAGGCGAGCAAGATCTGCAATTCAGAAGACACGATGGTCACAGCAGTTCTTTTACCTGTTGACGATATCGAAGACCCACCTTGTCAGCCAGGACGAGGAAGACACCGGATTCCTCAATTACGGCACACTCTGTCACACCGGAAAGCTTCAGAACACGCTTCATCTCTACAGGAAGTTCTCGTGAGCAATAGGACGGGAACACAACGTGCTCGAATCTGCTTACCAGTGCTTTCTTGGAAGCCCAGATATACGCCGTGTTTAGTGCCGACTGCAAGCATACGTTCGTTATCGACCGTCGCTGAAATTGGAGGCATTCAGTCAGACGCAGCAGGTGGTATTCAAGAGGAAGAAACGTACTGAATGGAACAGAGCAAGTGACTCCGCCCATTTCGGCCTGTCCGCGTCCAACCTTCAGCTGAGTGTTGGACTTCGCGCTCGTAGTCTTGAAGCTCGTGGTGTTCAACGGGTCCAAGTCAAACACGGTGTTCTCCTTCAAGACCGCCTTCCTCTTCTCTATGGCCCCCAGGAGTTTCTCGCGCCACATCGAACGAGCCTCTTCGGATTCAGTGAATAGCTTGATGACACCGCCCTCGCGGCCTTCGCGGCCAAGGGGGATGATGGGGCATGGATACAGGCTTCGGGACTCGGTACTTTCCTTCGTGTTGCCAGTGGTGTCCTTGTCCTTCTTGTCACCGAGGAAGCGACTGAAGAACTTGCGTTGTACCTGTTGAGGGAGGTCCGTGAAAACGCCCAGTTTGAGCAATTCCAGCGGTATAGCCTGTGAACAGCGTCAACACGAGGGACAACGTCACCGATTTGGCGACATACACGTCTTTGAAGGCGATATCGGAACCCTCCTGCATTGGACCCACCCGATTGTTCTTCAGGTTTCGTCAGGAGCACTACACGACCAGTCAGTCTGGATTGCCTGAAGAGATCGTAGAGAGGACTCACATATATGATCGAAGAGGAATACATGCCATTCGTTGGGTGAGGATTCCGGCACCATTCGCCCTTCGTGGATTAGAAGACGGTCTTTGCTGTCAAGATCCCAGAACTAGCGACGCATATGAGGTAAGTGCAGGCCACTCGCAGAACTCAGGTTGTACGCACCCACGACTTTCCCGTGTCAGGAATAAGTGCTCGGCCGACGGACCAAGCCTTGACCCGACTCGTGGACAGCATCATACCCGAGTTAGTTCGCTCAGTCAGGTATTGTACTGCGTATGAAACCTGCGGTATCAGCTGATCGGCGCGTTCTGGAGGTGTCTCCTTCTGGATGTTGTTGAGGAAAAACTCGTAGCGAGTGAGACGAGGGATAGGCCGGTTCAAGAAGCTCGTTATGTCGAGCCGCTGACCTATGCGCGTTTGCTCCTGTGTCGTAGTGTTCAGGTCTGAGGGGACGCTGGGACTGCGATGGCATTAGCTTACCTCAATGAACCTCTGGAAGCGGTGATTGGTTTTCAACTCTCGATCCACGAAGTCCTTGGCAATAGGGTAGTTGGATATGTATGCGACATAGACCTCTTCGGCCTTACGAATCATAAACAGGATGGGCTCCGTGATTGACTGTATCAGCGGCCATTGGCTGTACTGGATGTCATGCATCTTGTCCAACAGTTCGCGATGATAAGCAATGAGTTGGTCAATAGATGGAAACACCGCGTCCAAGAATTGTTCTCTCCTGTCGTCATCCGGAATAATGTCTTGTCTTGCGCGTAGGTGATCACGAAGTTTCTGCTCCTGGTGTCAGTAGACCTTATGCAGGAGAGATTTTCATGACGCACTGTCTTGATGAACTTCAAATCGTTCACAAACACCCTCTCGCCGTCGATGAGTTCGAAAAGGATGCTGATGCGAACGGTCAAAAATGGCGGGTATCAACAGAGTGAACCTACGGACCTCTGACGCTTTCTTTCCTTGTCGCTGACAGTTGACTTCATCTCATCTGGTACAAGGTTGTGCCAGGACTTGCTTTCGTTAGTCTGGCCTCCCACTGGACTCGCTTGATACGACCGTAGACTGATCAAAGCGTTGATCTCCGTGAGCGCATCGACTGCCCGCTGGAGGCCTTCGAAATCAGGATGATCACGAGGGGTCTCGGAACGCAGCTTCTTCAGGTCCGTCGAATGGGAGTCCATGAGGTCCAGAGGGAGTTTGAGGAAGTCTGTCACCCGCCGTCCTTGCACTTCGTTGCTCTGCGCCAGAAAGAAGCGCTCCACATCAGGATTCCGGCAATATTCTGTCAAATGAGCCCCGGATTGAGCGTGGTAGCCTGCGTATGCGGGGAATAAGTCTTGCAGCAGCTCCACGTGTGCGAGTAATGGCTCGGTAATGATGCGCGAGGAAGATATCGGAGCTTGATTTTTGGCTAGGACAAAGGCATCTCGAAGGCTTTGACTACATTGGCGCAGCCGCAGAATGTTCCCAAAGACGTCCGTGGTAAACTCCATGAGCCGATCCGCTGAAACGACGCGAGGATTCGTCCGGAGAGGCGTTATGAAGGCCTGAATAACAATGAGCGATGAGCCGAAGTGCAATGGCCAGCGAAACTCACGTCCTCCACTAGCTTCAATTCTGCGAGATACTTCTCTTCTCTGTGCATGATGGCCTCAACAAGCCTGTGTGAAGTGCCAGAGTCAGGAATGAGAATGGAGACAGCCAATAAAACTACTCACTTCTGTCGCTGTTCGTCTGCTTCCGTCGGCTCCGGTATGATGTCCCATATTCCGGGATTCATGACAACAGGTTTCGCCGACTGCAAAGGTATGTCAGTATGAATCAGCGGGTACATGAGGGCCTACTATACCTGCTGCTTCCTCGGACATGCAAAAGAATAACACTGTCCTAATATTCCATCACGGCTTGGCATGTCCTGCTGGCAAATCGCGGTGTAGCAATCCGTCACGTAAGTGATAACCGTTGCCGGCCGTTCACCCTCAATAAACACGTATATCTCGGTGTCGTTGTCAACGACAGGAAGTCGCGTGCTCGCGAAAGAGACGTCGTGGACGTAGTGATGTTCATGAAGACTAGTCGCGAGGACCATGGCGGCCTCACGCTCGTGATTCGGAACACCATCAACAGGATGGTGCTTCCAATAGCTCTCGATGGCGTTCTAATCAGGCCGAAGGCAGGACGTTAACTTTTGCTTACAGAAATGAAAACAGAGCGCGTACCAAGAGATCTCTTCCGGTGAATGAGTTTGGACAGATTCTTCCTTTAACCTTGTGATTAACTCGGGGGACAAGAGGCTTGATCTTCTCTGACAGGTAACTAAGACTACTGATAACGGGCTTCGCGACGGTCGAATCTGCGAGACGCTGTGTCTGTATACGCGGTCGCTGCTGAGAGTGCGTTGTTTGAATTGACTGCTTTGGTGGCGTGCTTGGCACAGGCGTCCTGGCCTCTGTTTTGCGGGCATCAGGATCTATAGCATGATTCGCTTCTTCTCGGAGCGGTGGAAGGTGATCGTCAGGATATGAAGGCTTGAGCAATATGGACGACGCTGTCGGTAACGCCTCAGTGGAGCCTGTGAACGTGTTCCTGGAGTGATCTTGTTGCATTCCCCGAGCCTTGTAGTGATGTGCGGATGGCGGAGGTGACGCGAAGGGGTCTAATGATACGTTACTATCTGGTGTTCGGAGTTCCTGAGACTCGAGCGAATGAAGCGAACCGATGGTTTCTGTGTCGCTTTGAGCTGACGACGGTACCATGCGGCGGGTGGCCTGCGTGGTGGGAGATGGCGCTGGGGAAGACATATCCGAGAAGTAAGCAGAATCCGGTGTGGAAGTAACTAGAGACAAGAGAAGAGTCAGCTTCAAAAAACTAAGACGTGGTTCTGTAGGACTCACACCCACGATCAACCTCTGGAGATCCTTGCGCAATGCCAAACGAGTGATGAGATCTTGTTTCAACGGGAGAATTGGGATTCGTAGCAAGACGAGGCATCTTTCCTAGCATCGGCGAGACAGATTCCAACTGCAAGGGTTGTGGTCCTCCTGAAGACGATGGCTTTGCTTGTTTGATCCCTCGAACATTCGTATCCTCATTGGTGCCTCGAGTAAGAACTTCCTTCCTCAGCGCGTCAGCCTCGCTGCGAACACTTCTCGACCGCTCAACAGCGACAACAGGTGCTCCGCCTGCTGCTTGAGACTGCTCTTTCCACGAGGTGGAACGCTCGAGGGATGTAGCGACTGGGACATTCTGTGGTGGCTTTGCGTCACTGTACGGGTAAATCGCAGGCATGAGATATGTATACAAAGCTAGAAAGGACAACATACGCTGGCAAGCTTTGCGTCTCTTTTCGTTTCACTGCGGGCCTTGATGACGCTGGTTGAGACGGTTGTGGTTGCGAGCTGCTTGCTGGGAATTGAGCTGCGCGAGTGGGGTCTGAAGAGCGTTTGTCGGAAGACGGCTCTTTACCAACAGTGGCAGTCTCCTCGCGAGTTTCCAACTTCATGAGTTCATCAGTTGGAGATGCGGGACTAGGTGTCGTTTGCCAGGGCTCTATATCAAAGGTGGTCTTCAGAGGCTTTGGAGATTCGACATCGGACTTTGCAGTGATCGGTGCCTGCGAAGATCCGGAATGTGAAGAGGGTGCATGCGAAGCTGGGTATGCTGCAGGCTTTGAAAGGGCTACAGAAACAGTCGGGTCGGTGGATTCGGCAAGACCACGTGATGGGTCAACGAGAGCTGGCAGCGAAGAAGCCAACTTCACATTTCGGTCACCGGGATCTGGTTTGCGCGTAGCACCAGACTCATAATGCGCTGGAGCGGGTACTCCACTGGAAGATGGAGGGGTGTAATCTGCTCGTCGCGGTTCTGGTCGTGCCGCCGCACCTGCCTGCGGCGCAGGCTCTTGAGGGTACGCGACACCTCCGGCTTCGTGTCGCATGGTTGAAGGTGGCTGCCTGAAATCCGCTTGAGATGTTTTTTGCTCGTAGTTACCAGCTACCTGTGATGATTCGTAGCGCGAAACGTCGACCTGAGTCCGTCCGCTCTCAATTCCGCTCCTCTGCTTTGCATTATCAATGGCGTCTGAACGGCCATCTTGAGGTGCTGCATTGAGCCTTTGACTTGTATCTGGGCGGCGGGTATCTCGGATGGATGCGTCTTCAACTCGAACAATATCCGAACGCTGGTCGTATCGCGCGTCGTAAGGTGCTCGAGATGGCTCGAAATTGGTGGGCGGTGCGAGAGCTGAAGGCTGCGATGGAGGGGGCCGCGATTCCGGAAGTCGATACTGGGGACCCGGAACGGGGACTTCGAGACGGTCTTGGCCATAGTAAGGCGCTGCTTGATGGTGGGGATCGCGCTCTGGAGGGTGTCCTGTTGGAGGACCTTGGCCCGAATGATAGTCTTGAGGAGCTGGCAAAGAGACGACACGGGACATGGGAGCTGTAGGCGGTGGCTTCGAGTTCGAGGCAGGGGTGTTGGGCGCACTGTTCACTGTCAGTACAGGAGTATTGATAGAGGTCGCATTGTCGATCGGGTACTGGCGCTGCTGAGCCCCATAATCCTGGCGAGGGGCGTACGCTCGAGGATCTTGCTGGGGAGGTACATTGACTCCCGGAGGTTGTTCGTAATATCCCGTCGGTGCAGGTGAAGGTTCTACTGGTCTACCGCCTCCAGCGTATGATTGTCCCTCATTTCCGTACCCTCTCTGATCTCCCGGACCGTATCCACTAGATGAGTCCCACCCGCGAGTCTGGTTCTGAGGGGGTTGAGCGTAATAAACACCATCCCGATTCGGCGGGTACGGCTGTGGTGCGTTCGACTGCACGGGGTACGGCTCATTTCGGCGAGGAGCGCTGTCGGAAGCTGCCTGAGGAGGACCTTGAGGAGCTTGCCTGTCGACTCGTTCTCGTGGAATGTCCCTGTTGTCGTAGTATTCACGGGGATCCTGAGGAGCAACATTCGGTGCAGTATACGTCGGATGATTCTGCGGCTG
Organism: Steccherinum ochraceum; assembly: GCA_004332605.1. Taxonomy (NCBI): domain Eukaryota; kingdom Fungi; phylum Basidiomycota; class Agaricomycetes; order Polyporales; family Steccherinaceae; genus Steccherinum; species Steccherinum ochraceum. The sequence continues at coordinate 112,780 of RWJN01000037.1, forward strand.
GTAGCTGGGCTGAGGCGGGGGCGCAGCCCTGATCTCTTGGGCCGGCCGCCCACCGCCTTGAGGGTCCCATTGAAGAGCATTGTAGTCGTCTCGACGCTCGACGCGATCATGTCGAGGGTCGGGAACTTCCTCCCGTCGTATATCCTGCTGCCCACCTTGCTGCGATGGTGCATACCTCGGGTCGCGATCGCCCTGAGGAGGTAGAGTCGACCCGTGCTGAGGCTGTGTGTATGACTGCGACGGGGCGTTCGTGGGGCCTTGCGTAACGGGGGGTCCACCAGGTCGCACATCCCGATCTGCTGGATATGGTTGGTAGGTCGTGCCGGAAGGATTGCGAGCACCAGCATACTCTTGCTGAGCCAGCCCTCCGTCAGCAGGACGAGACGGCGGTTGCCATTGAGGCTGCTGTGGTCCCTGAACATATTGCGACGGCTGCGCATACCGCGTTTCCTCTCGCTGTGGAGGATTGTACTGTTGGGTAGGCGGCAAAGGTGGACGGCCGCCTCTGTCCTCTGAATACGGTTGAGGGGGCTGCTGAGATGGCTGGTTGAAACTGGGCTGAATGTAAGATGTAGGATGGTCGACGCCGCTGGAGTCAAGAGGACGGCCGCCCGCTCGCGCATCTCCAGGGTTCTGGTAGGGGTCCCGTGCGGGAAGATTGGCCTGGTAGCCATCGGGCACACCAGGAACTCTGCCATCTCCGACACCAGGTGGTCGCGCCCTCGGATCGTTCGGCTGCCCGCGGTAGTCAGAGGAAGCATAATTCGTCTGCGCCGGTACACCCGCCGTCGAATTATAGCCGGGCTGAGCTTGCGACGGTGCATTATAAGGACCACGCTCTTCTTCCCTTTGCACGTAGGGTCCATCGACCTGTCTCTGAGGTGCAGAAGGGGCGTACGACTGTTGGGCTGCCGCACTGGTGGGCGGGAGTCGAGTGTCTCCGACGACGTTGGAACGAGGTGAATCAGAGGGCCGTGAAACTGACACGTCCCTCGTCTGTCCCCTAGGATCGGCTGTGGACACATTGCCCTCTCGGTACTGTGGAGCACCGCTCGGTTGGCGTGGATTGGAAGCCTCGTAATCGTATCGCGGCTGAGACGGCTGCGAAATAGAGACGCGTGCGTGATGCGTCTGGCCGTGATCATCATGTTCTGGGAGAGCAGTGGGAAGGCCACTATTTGTTGCATCCGGACGCACAGCAAAGTAGTTGTCACGAGGTTGCTGATCTGGTAGGGGCGATGGCGCAGTGTAGTTGTATCCAGGCTGGCCACTCTGAGCGCTCGGAAGGTTGCGATCGGTGGACGGTGGGTAGTACTGCGAATTATCCGGACGGTTGTCGTACTTGGCCTCTTGACGCGGTGCAACATCGTTGTAGTACTGCTGGTTTGTCGGTGGGCCGGCAAATCCTCCACGCTGGGGTTCGTCTGGTCTACCGGCATCGGCTCGAGAGGCTGCGACAACGATAAGGATGAATCGCTGGGCAGACTACCACGAAGTCGACTTACAGCTTGATTGAGCACCTATGTAAGCATTTCCAGCTAAAACGCCCTCGTTCCGCTGAGGATCGGGAGCGGGCTGTACGTTCATCGTAGTTCTCCTTTGCGTAGACTGGGATCCATCTCCTCCATCTCTTCTCCTGGGAGGCCCGCCCTGCAAGTGTGATGTATTTGTGTTGGATGACATGTGGTATGGAAGTGCGGCGCGCCGAACAGGTCGGCGACGTTCCTACCAGCCAGAACGACGCACGTCGAGACTCTCGAGGGATCTGAGCTGTGAAATGTAGTGGTTTACCGAAGTGAAGGTGACTAGGAGAGTGCAAGCCCTGTAGCAGATGTGAGTTATGTCGAAGGATTGCCTTCGAGGTTTATGTATCTCAGGGAATACATCACATACCGGCGGCTAAGAACGTCAATGAATATGCTCGAGACGCGGAAGTAGAGGTCTCCAAGGTCTTCCAACACAAATGCAGGTAGCTTTCGGCATAAATAGCACCTGCACAAGGCTTCATCTGAACGCACAACATGATTGACGCCTACTTTGGACACATACGCCAGTGAGGAAGGTCTCGTTTGTTCACATGCATGTCCACTTACGACTTTGAATTCCAGACAGATCCCGCAGTTCCCCCGCCACCCCTTCCCCTATCACACATGCTCTTCCAGGCTCGCTGAGAGAACTAGGACACGCAAGTACAGTGCTTCGTAAAGACGCTGCCGATGCATGGTGCCGACTGTCTGGCTATGGGGGAGCAGTGCAACCCTCGCACGCTATGTCATAGCTTCGGCACATAGCAATATGTCCGTGCAGACAACAGCAGCACAGAAACTGAGTTCATGACTCTGTCGTGTCAGAATGTGAGCGAAAACAATAGCTCGAATGAGCTCTTTACACGCACAAACAATGCTTGATCTGACTTGCAGTTTCGGTCGATGGACCGTTTTCTTCATTTCCATACTTTACGCGTTAGGATTATCATATATCAACGGCCGAGGGGGCGAACAGAAGAAGTTTGTTGCAAAGCGAAGGTTTGATGATAGTAGATGGGAGTCGTCTGACAACATGCACGGACGCGACGGAGACGCGATGCAGCCGATGAAAATGAAGCGCCCTGAAGTGCAAGAGGCCAAAATGAAGGGCCTGGCCGGGAATTGAACCCGGGACCTCCTCCAAATGTTTTTGCGTAAGATCCACCCTAAGAAGGAATCATACTACTAGACCACCAGGCCGTTGAATTACTGGCTTGTATATTATGGTATAATGTTATAGCACTTTCGTCACCAAGACCGGATCCCGGACGCTGAGACTCCCAGGAGACTCCTTGCTCAGAGCTCACCGTACTAGGTTGCTATCCACTCGCTTGCATGCTTCTCCTCTGGAGAGCATCGCACAGCATCCATCCCCGAGATGTCGTCGATTGCTGCGACGTCCCAAACGGACGTTCTGGACCAGATATTCAATGGTCTCAAAGACAAGAGCCATGACGTTCGTGTGCAGGCAGCACTGGAGCTGCAACGATATGTGAGCATCGTGTACTTGCTGCTTCACGCGTTTCGTCACCGATAATGAGATAATAGGTTATTGAAGTCGTCCCGGAGATGTCTTCAGATGCTGCAGCCAAGTTGTGGGACGACACTATCAATCGGAAGGTCTTCGATCTTGTGCACAGTCAGACCAATGTGGAGAAGTTGGGAGGTATCACGGCCATTGGTGAGTTGTGTGCCATATTTGACTCCGATGTCTTATTGACCTCTCGCCAGATCATCTGCTGAATGCTGAAGGTGGCGGCGTCATTGAATCCAAGAGCATCCTCTTCCGGTTCTATAACTATGTCAAGTCTCTCCTCCCCAATAACGATATCAATGTCATGCTCGCGGCCTCGAAGACTCTTGGCCAAATCGCGGCAATAGGTGGCGCTGGATTCGGCGAATATTTTATGGAATATGAAGTACAGGCAGCCATTGGACTCCTTCAGGCCGACAAGCAAGAACCTGGACGATATGCCGGTGTCCTCATTCTCAAGGAGCTAGCGAGAAACAGCCCCACCTACTTCCACGCACACATCGGTCTCGTCTTCGAGAAGATTCTGGTGCCCCTCAGAGATCCTCGCATCATTGTCCGCGAAAGTGCTGCGGAGCTTTTGGCAGCTTGTTTGGAGATCATCACTCTGCGAGAGAGACAGACCCGAAGTCCATTCCTGCTGAAAATCCTACAAGATGCTCAGATGGGACTCAAGATGGCCGCGCCGGAGGTCATTCACGGATCGTTGTTGACGTATCGGGAGTTGCTGTTGCATGGTGGAATGGTGAGTATGACTAGCCACATGAACTCGCGCCCATCACCCTAACGCGTATCCGTTAGTTCATGAAGGAGAATTTCCTGGACGCGGCAGAGCAGCTTCTGAACTTCAAGACGCACAGAGATCCACACGTTCGGAAGATGGTCATTACTCTAATACCAACGTTGGCCGTATATGATACTCAAACATTCTCGGAGCACCATCTACACAAAGCTATGGGCCATTTGTTGACACAGCTGGAGAAGCCTGCAGAACGCTCCGTCGGTGAGCGCACTTTGTTCGTCAAAAGTGAAATGTACTGAGTAACCTTGGTACAGCGTTCATTGCTATTGGCCATGTCGCAAGTGCTGTTGGAAGCGAAATGAAGACCTTTTTGGAGTCAATCATGATCCAGATAAAATTGGGTCTACAGCAGCGCGGGTATGTAGACGTTTCGTTATCGTTTGGATCTTGTTGACGGTTATTGCTCCTTGACACCAACAGCAAGAAGAACGCACCTTCGGAGGAACCGATCTTCCAATGTATCGGAATGTTGGCCTCTGCAGTTGGACCCAATTTGACCAAACTTCTTCACGAGCAACTTGACTTGATCTTTGCCTGCGATCTGAGTGAGCCTCTGCATCAAGCTCTGGTGGCGATCGCTCGACACATACCCCCACTCCTGAAGACGATCCAAGGTACGCCGATGATGCTTGATGCCGAGCTTCAACTTATAGACATCATTCTCGATAGATCGTCTCTTGAATCTGCTGTCGGTCATCCTGGGAGGTCAGAAGTACAAGCCACTTGGTGCCCCGAGTGCCACACGATCCGATACCGCCCCAATGAATCGTGAATTCAGCAATGCTGAAGTTTGTACACTCTCATTATGTGTGAAGTTCGCTCTGATATCGACTTCGTACAGAACGCAACGACGGTGAAGACACCTGAAATGCTTACGCTTGCCCTGACCATCCTGGGCACATTCGACTTCAGTGGTAAGTACCCCTCCTATACTCGTTCCATGCGCGTTATCGACTCAACAACCTGCAGGTCATATTCTCAATGAATTCGTCCGGGATTGCGCGCTGCCATACTTGGAAGAAGACAACGCTGAAGTCCGTCGTGCCGCGGCGCTGACGTGCTGCCGTCTGTTCATGCGGGATCCTATTTGCTACCAAGCAAGCAATCATTCTATCGAGATCATCAGTGAGGTTATCGACAAGCTGCTGACTGTTGCTATTGCCGACCCAGGTAATATACTTCTTCACTTCAATCAACCATGTATACTCATTCCATCTGCAGATGCAAGCATTCGATTGGCCGTTCTTTCCTCTCTTCACGAACGGTTCGACAAGCATCTTGCTCAAGCTGAGAACGTGCGATTCATCTTCATTGCTCTCAATGATGAAGTCTTCGAGAACCGAACGACGGCCGTCGAGCTCATTGGACGCCTGGCATTGCACAATCCAGCATATGTGATGCCTTCGCTGAGGAAGACTTTGATTCAACTCCTCACAGAGCTCGAATATTCTACCGTCATGTGCGTCATGTGCTTGCTTGATTGGAAGCTTTCTAATTTCTTCCATACAGGCGAGATCGAGAGCAGTGTACCCGCCTCCTGACATCTCTCGTCAGCAACACGCAACGGCTCATGAAACCATACGCAACATCAATGCTCCACGTACTCCTGTCCAAAGCTAACGACTCCAACCCTACTGTCGCTGCCAACGTCCTGATGTGCTTAGGCGAACTCGCGTGCGTGGGCGGAGAAGACGTCTTACCCATAGTACCGGAACTCATGGAGGTGATCATGGCGAAGCTGGTAGATCCTTCTCTGGCGAAAAGGGATGCTGCGTTACACACTCTGGGACAAGTGTGCTCTAGCACTGGTTATGTCGTACAGCCCCTTGTCGATCATCCGCAACTGCTGCAGATCCTCAGTCGGATTCTGCGCACGGAGCCCACACAGTCTGTGCGAAGAGAAGTGATCAAAGTTCTTGGTATTCTCGGCGCCCTGGACCCGTACAAGCGCAAGGTGTGTACTGAGCGTTATGTAGGCTCGAACGTCGAGTTAACGGTCGTTTTTGACAGACGAAGCCTTTGGAAGAAGGCCCGACTGAGATATCATCCGCGTTGACCAACACATCTGCGCCTCGTAATCTTACTGGCACATCGACCTCCTCTGACGACTATTACCAAACGGTGGCCATCAACTCGCTGTTGAGCATCCTGAAGGACCAGTCACTCAGCGGGCAGCACCATAAAGTCATTGAAGCGATTATGTCCATCTTCAAGACTCAAGGTCTGAAATGCGTCACTTTCCTGCCTCAGGTACATGCCTATTACATGCGTGCATTAGCAAAACCGTCACTGAACCCCGTCTCATAGATCATTCCCGCCTTCGCTGCAGTCGCAAAGAGTTCTGCGGCACGCACCCAAGTCTTCCATCTCGAGCAGCTCGCTATCCTCATCGGTATCATCAAGCAGCACGTCCGTAATCATATGCCGGACATCTTCAATCTGATCACTGAGTTATGGGAGGTTACTTCGCTCCAACTACCGCTGGTGTCTCTCGTAGAGGCCCTTGGTAAAGCTTTGGATGCGGAGTTCAAGCCATTCTTGCCACAGATTTTGCCGTTGATACTCAAGGTTTTCGACGGCGAAATGAACGAGAGGAGCGCAGCCACACAGATGAAGATATTCGACGCATTCCTTACGTTCGGGGCAAACATTGAAGAATACTTGCAGCTTGTCATCCCTGTCATCGTGAAGACGGCTGAGCGCCCAGACGCTACCGTTGCACTTCGCAAGCGCGCAGTCTACACGGTCGACGGGTTATCACGTAGGGTAAACTTCTCGGACCACGCAGCTCGGATTATACACCCCTTAGTTCGTGTCCTTGGTCAACCACACAACGAGCTTCGGAGTGCGGTCATGGATACTCTGTGTTCTCTGATCATTCAGCTTGGGTCTGACTTCGCCATCTTCATCCCTACAATCAACAAGGTGGGATCCACGCATATTGCGAGCACTACGAACACTAATATTCTGAACAGACCCTCTTGCGGTTCAGATTCTCGCATCCTAAGTATGAGAGCCTCGTGTCCAAACTCTTGAACGGAGAACGTCTTCCGCAAGACGCACCGGCGTTCGAGAGCATGTAAGTACCGCGAATCTTTGCTACACAGAGGATGTTAACTCATATCTTCTCAGGTCCAGCGACAATGCCAAAGCAGCCGAGTTCTCAGCGCCTGCAGAGGCAACGAAGATGGTCGTAAACCAGCAACATCTGAAACAGGCTTGGGATGTCTCCCAAATCTCGACCAAGGACGATTGGATCGAATGGATGCATCGGCTTTCGGTTGAATTCATGAAGGAATCCCCGTCTCATGCGCTTAGGGCGTGTATGAGCTTGGTGGATGTGTATCCTCCTCTGGCCAAAGAGTTGTTCAATGCCGCGTTCTTCTCGTGCTGGGGAGATCTCTATGATCAGTACCAGGTTCGTACCCGTCTTTGACCTCTCTTGAAACCGCCTCTCATCGTGTGTCATAGGAGGATCTTGTCCGGTCAATCGAGTTTGCGATCACCTCTCCTTTGGCACCACCAGATCTGGTACATCGCCTCCTAAACCTTGCTGAGTTCATGGAACATGAGGAGAAGGCACTCCCCATCGAGAACCGCACCTTGGGCGAATATGCCATGAAGTTCCACGCTTATGCTAAAGCGTTGCATTACAAGGAGCTCGAGTTCTTCACGGAAACATCTCCAACAATCATCGAGGCTCTCATTGGAATCAACAGCAAGCTCCAGCAGCATGACGCAGCGTGGGGGACGCTGTTGATTGCTCGCGAACAGTACGACGTCAGCAAACACGAAGAATGGTACGAGCGTCTCGGACGATGGCAGGAAGCTTTGGTCACATACGAGAAACGTGCGTTGGAAGATCCAGATGCTCCGGACATTGCCATTGGTCGAATGAAGTGCTTGCATGCCCTTGGAGAATGGGACCAGTTGGCACTTCAAGTTGACGAGAACTGGGCGAACGCGAGCCACGAGGATCGTAGGGAGATCGCCCCTATGGCCGCCGCTGCAGCTTGGTCACTGAACGACTGGGATTCCATGGACGACTACATCTCCACGATGAAACCCGATTCCGCTGACCGACCTTTCTATCGAGCAATCCTATCAGTTCACCAGAATCAGTTCCCGAAGGCCATGACTCACATTGCTAAAGCTCGAGATTTGCTGGATCCGGAGCTCACGTCATTAGTTGGAGAGAGCTATGGTCGCTCATACAAGTCAGTTGACCGTGTTTGAAAGCGTGACTAAGCCAGCTGACCCTTTCATAGCACAATGGTTCGCGCTCAAATGTTGTCCGAGCTCGAGGAGATCATCGCGTACAAGCAGTATGCCGACCAGCCGGAGAGGCAAGATACTATGAGAAAGACTTGGATGAAGAGGTAAACACATAGCTGCATTACTTTGATAGTTGACTGATCCTTGACTGACCTTTATCTTAGACTGCAAGCTTGCCAGCCTGACGTAGAAGTCTGGCAACGTATCCTCCAAGTTAGAGCGCTAGTACTAAGCCCGGATGATGATCCTGTCATGTGGATCAAGTTTGCCAACTTGTGTCGCAAGTCAGACCGTATGTTTTTGGCGGAGAAGACTATCAATTCTCTCCTTTCACCGGACAGGGTACGTTTCCGGTGCATCTTGTGAGCCAACGCACATACTGACACACCCGTTGTAGCTTCAACAACAGTACCGAGAGCACACTCACACAAAGGCACCTCCGAACGTGGTGTACGCCCATCTCAAGTACATGTGGGCCGCTGGAACGAAGCGGGAGAGCTTGGAATTCTTGCGACAATTCACCTCCTCGTTGTCTCGAGATCTCGAAGCGGAGACTAGCAGCAATCAGACCGTACCTAGGCAGAAGATGGACGAGCTTTCAAAGCTATTAGCTCGTTGCTTCTACAAGCAAGGTGAATGGCAGATGGCTATGAAGGAGGACTGGGGTCATGTGAGTCTTATTTGTTTGCCCAGATTATGACCTTTGCCGACACCTCTCCAGAGAAACATCAAGGATATTCTGCATTCGTACTCACTCGCTACACACTACGATCCGCTCTGGTACAAAGCATGGCATACATGGGCATTGGCGAACTTCGAGGTCGTCAGTTACTCCGAGAACCAAAGCGAGAACAGGATCCTTGACAAGCTAGGCAATGACCTGGTCGTTCACATAGTCCAATCCGTCGATGGTGGGTGCTGTTCGTTCATACTCATCATCACTGTGCTGACGATGTTTGTGCAGGCTTCTTCCGTTCCATTGCTTTGCGTAACGAGAACGCCTTACAAGACACCCTCCGATTGCTGACTCTTTGGTTCAAATACGGTCATCACGACGATGTCAGCCACGCAATGAGCAAAGGATTCACCGATGTCGAAGTCGACACTTGGCTGGAAGTCATTCCTCAGATCATTGCTCGTATACAAACGCCCAGCGCCAACATCCATCGCAACATCAACAACCTCCTCACGGAAGTCGGCAAGCACCACCCACAGGCCTTGATCTATGCTCTTACTGTCGCTTCCAAATCTTCAAGCGCCACTCGAAAGAATGCAGCCTTGGCTATCATGGAGCGTATGAAGGACCACAGCGCACTCATAGTCGAGCAGGCCCTGCTTGTCGGTGCTGAGCTGATCCGTGTGGCGATCTTGTGGCATGAATTATGGCATGAAGGCCTGGAAGAGGCTTCACGCTTGTACTTCACCGACAAGAACCCTGAGGGGATGATCGCATTCCTCGAACCATTGCATGACATGCTTGAAGCCGTAAGTCGTCCTGCTTGATTGCCCGAGTGAAGTGACACTGATGATGACGATGTTTTAGGGCCCCACAACCGCTCGAGAGACCTCGTTCGCCCAAGTCTTTGGAAGGGATCTTCACGAGGCTCGCGAGGCGTGCCGCCGTTATCAAGTCTATGGCGAGAGAAGTGACCTTGACAAGGCTTGGGAGATCTACTATGGTGTAAGGATGCTCATCGCGTCTGACGCCAGTTCATTGTCGGCTCATACCTTAACGTAGGTCTTCCGCAAGATCGAGAAGCAGCTACCACAGCTTCAAGTTCTTGACCTCCAATATGTGTCTCCCGGACTTCTCAAAGCGCACAACTTGGAATTGGCTGTACCTGGTATGTCTATCAACACCCCCTGCGATTCGGTTCCCACTTAAGCATGCACTGCAGGCACTTACCACAGTGGACGACCCATCGTCAAGATCCTGAGCTTTGCGACGAAGTTGAACGTCATTCCTTCCAAACAACGGCCTCGTCGGCTTGCCCTGAAGGGCAGTGACGGACAAGACTACCAGTACTTGCTGAAGGGTGAGTGTCAATGAGTCAGTATGCGCTGGTATATATCTAATCACCGTCGAGTTTAGGGCACGAGGACTTGCGCCAGGATGAGCGTGTCATGCAACTTTTCCGCCTCGTCAACAACCTGTTGTCTGTCGACACAGACTGCTTCAAGAGGCGCTTGCATATCCAGAGGTTCTCCGTTATTCCTTTGGCGCCCAATGCAGGTCTTATTGGTTGGGTGATGGACAGCGACACGCTACACGTCCTTGTCCGCGACTACCGAGACTCTCGAAAGGTTTTACTCAACATCGAATACCGCTTGATGCTTCAGGTACGTCCGACGTTGTTGAGATAGATTCCCATTTACCGATCTTATACGCTAGATGGCACCGGACTACGAGAACCTCATCCTGCTCCAGAAGATCGAAGTCTTCGAGTACGCGTTGGAGAACACGACGGGCCAAGACCTGTACCGCGTACTCTGGCTGAAGAGTATGAGCTCCGAACACTGGCTCGAGCGCCGCGCGACATACACCCGATCGCTGGCTGTTAACAGCATGGTCGGCCACATCCTCGGGCTGGGTGATCGCCATCCGTCCAACATCATGCTCGGAACCAAGACAGGCCAGGTCGTCCATATCGACTTCGGTGATTGCTTTGAGGTTGCTATGCATCGCGAGAAGTTCCCGGAGAAGATTCCTTTCCGGTTGACTCGTATGCTCACACATGCAATGGAGGTATGTTATTTTGCCAACTGTTAAGGCCATGAATACTGATGACGAGCGATTTACAGGTGAGCGGTATCGAAGGAAGCTTTAGGAATACCTGCGAGATCAGCATGTCCGTGCTGCGGGAGAATAGAGAATCCCTGATGGCCGTGCTCGAGGCATTCGTCTATGACCCGTTGATCAATTGGCGTCTCATGCAAGCAGACGTTGAGACACGTCGTCCCGATGGTATGTTCGCGCCATACTACCTGTTGCCTTCGAGTCTCAGTTCTCATCTATTACCATAGGCAAAGAGCGCACGACCGAGCTCGCACGAGCTGCTGCTTACCCTCAAGGGCCGATCAGGAAGCTCAAGGCTGACGAGAACGACATTTTGAACGAGGCGCAGGAAGTCAGGAATGAGCGAGCTCTGTTCGTGTACAACAGAGTTCAACACAAGCTCACAGGTACGCAAAATGGCCAAACCCGATCTCACTGCCATGCTAACCGTGTTTTACTAGGTCGCGATTTCAATCCTGAATATGTTCTCTCCGTTCAAGCCCAGGTCGACAAGCTCATCCTCCAAGCAACGTCTATAGAAAACCTATGTCAATGTTTCTCTGGCTGGTACGTATCTCTGCCTTCTCCACCGGACTGATCGTATACTCAAACTTTGCTCCCCAGGTGCGCGTTTTGGTAATTCGCTCGTCCGCAGTGTTGTGTCTTTTCGCTTTCGCTTTGATTATAACGGACCTCCGTCGATCCATCTGCTGTATTCATATCATCCATCCATCCGATCTGAAAGTAGTGTACCTTGGTTTCTGCTGGATACGACACTAGATACCTTCCGTGTAAATTATTCTGCTTTGCGTCATGCTTCTTATACATACGTTTCTGTCTTGTTTGTCCGCTCCTCTACTTCGACTGCCTTTCTTCTTCCTCTGTACGTCGTGTGGTACCTACAACACTTGCGCAGCCCTCTTCAACAATTCGCCATACATGACTCGTATCGCAGCCATCTGTGCCTGTCTGGTGCAAGTTCCACCGCGCCGCAGTAGAACAAACGCCCGGAAGGAAGGACGTCATATAGAGCCACCGCGTAGATCAAAAGATTCAAGACGTCGCGCTCCTTCCACTCAACCTCATCTCACTGACCGCTTTCTCGACCACAACCACCACAACCACTCTTCAATTCAACCACAAACCACACAAACCACGACCATGCCAGGCCTCACCATAACCGACATCCCAGTCGAAGTCTGGCTCGACATCATCCTCCCCGCGCTTCCGCTCCCGGACCTGCTCACCCTCGGCTGCACCAACCGCTTCTTCTACCTCCTCACCTCCGACGAACCCTTCTGGCACCGAAAGCTCCAACAAGAGTACAACTTCTCCGGGTCGGAGACTGCACGACAGACAGGATGGAAGTTCATTTATCGCAGGTTGAGGGATCCGCAGGTGTTTGTCTGGGGGTGAGTCTGAGCCGTGCAGCTTTGGATTTGATGGACGTAGGATATTGACGCGAGGTTTGTGTGTGTAGCCAAGCGTCCCAGGGAAGGTTGGGCATTCCTCTTGACAATATCATGCTCGGAGAAGGCGTGCCTGCTCCTGCTCGACTTCGGATTCCGGGCGTTCAGATCGTAAGTCTGGCCGCTTGCGGGTGGTCTTTCCATGCTCTCGACGTCAAAGGAAACATATACGTATGGGGTACGTGAACGCGACACATATTCAACAGAACTCTGTGTACTCATACTCAGTACAGGTTCACTGGACGGAGAGAGCTATGCGCTGAACATGGATGGGTTCTTCCGTGAAGGGAAATTGGCCGGTAAACCGATGCGTCTGGCTCTACCTGTTGCCTTCCGTACCATCAAGTAAGTCCACTCACAACAGCATACTCCTTGCAAAGGCTGACTATGACTTGAATACAACCAGCTGCGGCCGACTCCACGCCTCCGCCCTGGACTCCAACTCCGACATCTGGACCTTCACCACATGGGGCCGTCCCTTCCGCCTCCTCTCCCCTGAACTCGACAAATCCTCTCCCGACACCACCCCAATCCAAGTCGAATGCGGCTGGACGTTCACCGCGATCCTCACCCAATCCGGCGACGCCCTCGTGTACTGGCCGTACAGCGGCGAGATGCGCGAACGCCTCGGCCAAGAGTTCGACCGACTCGACCGCGAAGACGCAGCGTCGAAGGCTCTGCCGGATCGCGCCCAGTCAGATGTGATTCCGTGCCACCCTTGGGATTTAGCGGGAGTGGACCCGGTGAGGTTGCCTCCGATTCCGCATCGCTTGCCAGACCTGCCTGCTACTGGGTTGACGGACGAGGAGAGGGCGGGGGAAACGAGGTTGGTGAAGATTGCGGGGATGGACAATAAGTTGATTGGGTTGACGAACAAGGGGCATGTGTTGATGTACGACAAGTTGTCTGGTGTGGACAGGTATACGCAAGGACACTGGACATATGTGAGTACCGTTTGTACGTGAGACACTCGCTCTTTCAATTGCTGACGATGTTCCTCCGTGAAGCTTCCGCAGTTCAGTGAAGCCGCGAACGTTGCTGAAGACGAAGTCTTCTCGACTGAGGGTGAGGATAAGATCGAGGCCCCAAGAACGATGCAGATCACCCACGTTAGTGTGGCTAAACTCCCTGTCATAATAGACGGTCTTGCTGAACCGTACCCCTTCGTCACAGATCTCCGCACACTTCAGAACATTCGTTGCCTACTCCGCCGGCCAACGGTCCATCGTCCTCATGGGCAAATCCGACGGCGACGACACCGACGACCACCCCAACCTCCCGCACGCACCACCACCACCACCCCCTCCTCCGCCCAAACGCATCATCCACCGCAAACTGCAATACCAATCCGTCATCTCCGTCGTCCTCGGTGACTACCACTTCGGTGCTTTGACCGCGACCGGGAAACTCTTCACCTGGGGCGCGTACTCGAAGGGCGCGCTGGGTCTGGGCGATCCCTTTGATATTCCAATAGGGCAGCCTGGGGGCTTTGCGGACGAGCGGCATAGACAGTCTGCGAGTGAGTTCGGGCGCGGGAGGTGGTTGGCGTATCCGCCGGAAGTCTCGGAGCCCACGGAAGTGAAGTTCGATCATGGGGATAAGAAGAAGAGGGAGAAGTTTTGTTTTGCGGCCGCTGCTGCTGGGTGGCACATGGGTGCGCTGGTTATTGATCTCGAGGTGGGTATATGCGCTCTCAAGTTTTAGAAACGTGGTGTCTCTTGCTAACTTGACATTCCGTCCGACTCGTAGCCGGACGAAGCAGACGATACCCACGAAGAGTTAGAGGAACCGGACCACTCTACCACGCCCATGCCAGGCTCTTTCCCAGCTGACCCTCCTCCACAGGAGCCTCAACATCCTCCTGCTCCTGTGCCCGGCATGTTCCGTGGCCTAGGTGGTGGTTTGCCGTACATTCGAGTGGGTTTCGCGGGGAGAGGTGCGTTCCGCGGTCGTGGGATGGGAATGGGCAGAGGGGCTGGGGGTCCGAATCAAGGATGAACATTTGCAAGATAACCGGGCAGTCGACCGCTGGCTTGGGGTAGGATTTACGGCGTAGCTGATTCACAATGTACGATAGGTGTAGAATATGAGGCCTATATGGCATATGGGACCGCTAGTGGGTATAGCTAGGAGCTCCGAGAATCTCGGGATGATCGACGCAGTGCGGTCGACGGGGCGACGACGCGTCAACGGTCAGCAGCGGCCAGGCTCTGGAAAGAGGGTTATCAGACACGTCATTCCTAGTCGTTGAGATAACGCGTTGGCCAAAGCACTAACGCACCTCCTGGTCTATGCAATTTGATTCCTATCTCTTCTCCTCTTCAGCCTGCCGTGCACGCGCAAGTGACTGCAGCCTCGCCTCCTTGGCCTGTGCCAGCTCACCCGCACGACGGTATTTGGACTCGGTGCGCGCGGTTGTAATGGAATACTTGGTGTAGAAGACGACGGTGACGGCCATGGTGAAGGCGGCGGCTGGCATGACGAAGTGGCGCGGGGTGAAGGCCATGGGGGACGACGAGCAGGAGGCTGAGATCGCCGTCGGTCGTCGCGAGTGGTCGCCGGGAAATGACCGGCCATGTCCCCGACTACCGGCTCGATCACGCTGATCGCCCCGTCCATCGCTTTCTCGATTGGGCAACGGTTCTGTACTTCCTCTGCCGCTGCCGCTCTACTTCGCTACCACCACCGCTGGCAACGACGAGCTCGTTGGCTGTCTGAACGACCACCTCGGCATTCATGTACGGTAAACTGCTCTGATCCTTTCTATCCGATTCGAACATCTCACAGGATTACCGATTACTTTTAGATGCAGACACGACCTTTTCATAAGTCTGGCCCGAGCTTTAGCCGAGCTCATGTCGACTTCACCGACGGTCTGCCATGTTCGAAAGAGGTCGCACAAGGGTTTTCTGGACTCTACTTTAGTACTCAATCGGGCAATTCTCCGATGTGACTCAGCAAAGGACCAACACGAGTCCTCCCACACAGCCGATCGAGGACGCACCCTAGCTCGCCGCTGTCAACAACTGCGCGCCATCGCGCCATCCCAGATTGTCTTTAGCGGTTCAGTGAGCTCAGTCATGTAACCACCGGCCTCCTCGAAGACAGTATATATGCCTTGGATTCGACGAGTGAGTTCGCTGTCATTCTACTACCTCTCTCCCGTAATACCCAATGTCGTCCCATAGTTTGTCGCGCACTCCATCGTCAGGCGAAGGCACCGCGACGAATGGAGAACCACCCCCGCCGTCAGAAGCAATGGGCACTCCTGAACTACCTATGGCGCGAAAACTGGTCATCATGGCATCCGTGGTTGGTACGCAGCTCGTACAGGTGAGTTGTCGTTAGTAAAATTTTCATAGCGCCCGCTCCTGACCATAATTGTGGCGTAGATGGGTGCGTTCAGTGCAGGTATAGATGCCAGTTTCGTTGTTCCTGGGAAACTTGGCCACAATGACCCAGCTAGTCAAGCATGGGTTGCTGCAGCCTATCCGTAAGTCGCGTTCTTCGAATCAAATCGCACTTGTTGAGCCTAACGGATTCTACTACCAGGTTGACTCAGGGCGCGTTCATCCTTCCAGGCGGCCGCCTCGGTACAATATACGGTCACCACAATCTCCTGTTCATCGGCTCAGTGTTATGGATCGCGTTCACAATTGCGAGCGGATTCGCGCCCAACTTCGTCGGTCTGGCCGCTTTACGTGGTGCAGCTGGCCTCGGCGGGGGTATCATGGTCCCCAACGCCATCGCACTCCTCTGCATTACCTTCCCTCCTGGTAAAATGCGCAATCTCGCCCTGGGTCTATTCGGTGCATGCGCTCCCATTGGCGCAGCTGGAGGCGGTGTCTTCGCGGGTCTTCTACTGCAATTTGCCGATTGGAAATGGTTGTTCATTTTCTTGTAAGTCCGGGCACTCGACTTTCCTTGAGGTGATGGCGGTTGCTGATGTCTCGTATGGACAGGGCTTGCCTTGCACTGGCCGTCTTTGGTGCGGCGTTCTTGGCGGCACCAAGAGATGCGCCCCTCGATCCCGATGGCAAAATAGACTTCGTTGGAGCATATCTCGGTGTTGCCGCGCTTTTCCTGTTCAACTTCACCTGGAAGTGAGTACATCTATCCATCCCCACAACGAGTACTGATCACCAAAACCCCTCAGCCAAGCACCTTCAGTCGGTTGGCAGAATCCTTACGAATACGTCCTGCTCATCGTCTCCATCCTTCACGGCATTGCCTTCTGTATCTGGGAAGCAAAATTCGCTGACGAGCCGATCGTGCCCTTCGACATCTGGACCCGTCCGTCCTTCGGACCACTTCTCCTCGTCGTCTTCCTGTCCCTCATGGGTTTCGGCATCTTCCTCTGGTACCTGCTTCTCTGGCAATTCTCCATCCGAGAGTACACCCTCACCGCCCTAGGCGGCACCCTCTCCCCCTTCGTCCTCATCTCCAGCATCATGGCCCTAGTGAGCGCACTCCTCGTACCCCTCATCCGCATCGAATACATCATGGGCATCGGCGTCCTCTCCCTCATCGTCTCCACCATCCTGACCGCCACGATGCCCGCGCAACAGGTATACTGGGCCCAAGCCTTCCCAGCCGTGATCATCGCCGGTGCAGGCCCCGATCTGCTCATCACCGCCGCCCAGGTCATCGCGTCCTCCACCGTGCGCCGCTCGGAGCAAGGCGTCGCCGGCTCGCTGATCGGCGTTTTGCAGACGTACGGGTTGTCGACGGGGCTGGGGTTCGCGGGGACCGTGGAGGTGCACGTCAACAAGAACGGGACGGATCCGGTGGAGGGGTATCGGGGTGGGATGTTCCTCGCCCTGGGCTTCCTCGGGCTCGCGCTTCTCATCAATGTGCTCTTCGTCCGTATGCCTGCTGATACGCAGGTCGGGTGGAAGGAGGATGATTTGAAGACACGGCGGCATTCGGACAATCCGGAGGCAGAGACGGAGACCATTGCGGTACCGGGTGAGAAGGGGGAGAAGCAAGGCGATCTTGCAGTCTGATCATAGGACATCTCATGTCAAGGCTTACGGCTCGTTATGTTTTGAAATTGCTTTCTTCACGTACGCAAACATTCTAGACGCGTCTTCTCGATAAAGCTTTCTTTGCATACCCATCTTACGATATACTCATACGAACACGGCTACATACAGTAGTAGATCTAATTATGAAAGCATTTAATATCTTCGCAGCTGTCGCGACTGGAAGCCCTCATTGACTGTCGCTGTAGTGAGTAGAGTAAGAGTGCAAGCATCGGATCGCTCGTAGTCGTTTCGCTCACTTCAGATTAGCCCATTACCAAGTTCTATTGACTGGCAGTCGCACGCAATGACTTGAAGAAGATCACACAATAATAATGAGGCTTTATGAGACGGTTTATTGTGTTTGTGTGGGTTTATTGAGACTTTATGAGTGTTTTTGTTTACTACTTTATCATACTACTATCTACGAAGGAGGAAGGCGAATAGTTTCAGCGCAGCTGAACCTCCAGCATCTTCCTTGACAAGTC
>RWJN01000370.1:0-35231 GCA_004332605.1 Steccherinum ochraceum
GCAAGACGTAATTTCAGCGTTAGGGAACGGGCTAGATCAAGGAAGCGTGCTTACACGAAGGTGCTCGTCCCCGTGGATGTGGAGAGCGTAGTCGAGGTTGTATCAGAAGGCGGGGGTGTCGGGGTGGGCGTTGGACTGGCATTGGCGGAGGTATCTGGTGTCGATGTGGGAGGAGGAGTCGGCGCAGATGTTGGCGGAGAAGAGGGCGGCGTAGAAGGTGGAGAAGAAGGTGGAGAAGACGGCGGAGTGGAAGGAGGCGAAGAGGGAGGCGAAGATGGAGGTGAGGATGGCGGAGAAGACGGGGGTGAAGACGGTGGTGAAGACGGTGGTGAAGAAGGAGGTGAAGACGGTGGGGTCGATGGTGGTGACGATGGCGGAGACGACGGAGGATCTGTAGAAGAAAATGAAGATGTCGGGTCAGTACTCGTGCTGGCAAAAGAGAGACTCGAACTGGAAAGAGAAGAAGAGGCAGCAGGACTCGAAAAAGGAGAGGAAGAAGATGGTGGTGGATCGGAAGAGGAGGGGCTCGTCGACGGGGTAGACGATGCTGTGGGTGGATCGGTGGACGAGGACGCAGAATCACCCGATGTGGAGGCCGGGGGCGTGGACGTTGGGGAGGCAGAGGAAGGATCGGAGGGAGTGGAAGAAGGAGGGGCACTGGAGGGCTCAGAAGACGCACCACCCGACGAAGGAGAAGAAGAGGGACTGGAGGTGGATTGTGCAGAGGAAGAAGAGGTGCTTGAACGCGAGGACGTACTGCCTGAGCCGGGGTCGGAGGTGGAGCCTGAGCCTGAGGGCGACGACGGCGGGGAAGGATCGGGGGTCGACCCGCTTCCGGGCGGTGTCTGCGTCGGGGTGGACATGGCGGGTGCGTCGAAAGAAGAAGGAAGGGAAAGAGGAAAGAGAAAAAAGAGGAGAGGCGGGAGTGGCGAAAAGAGACGTATAGGAGTTTCGTGGGGGAGGGGCCTCCTAGCGTGGGCGGGGAGGAGCAAAGAGAGGAGCGCCCACAAGCCGAGCTCGGGAAGAGAGGCCCGTCGTCATTTTGTACGACAACAGAGCCACCAATTCCCATTTCCCTTTCCCCGCCATCCACCCACGCAAACCCCACGTTCCTCCCTCCGTCATGCCGAATCGCCCTCCCTGCCCTTCACCGGAGAATCCGGAACGCCTGCCAACCAGCCAATAAACCAAGTCTCAATCCCACTCACCGGCTGCAGGCTCCTGTCGCTTCCCAACGCCCATCCCGCTCATCCTGGCTGGTCTTTCTCTAGTGTCGACAACAACGTCGACGGTGGCGACGACAAGGTACAGAAGGAAGAAGGGTCTGGTTGCTGGCGCGCGACTCCCGGATCTGTCGTCGCCCTTTATTGCTCCTCTCACTCCATTCCAAATTTCCCATATGAGGACGTATCACGCGCTGTCTCTCTCCTCACCATTTTGATGGCACCAACGGTAGCTGTTTATTTTCTCGACTCTCGCTGTTGCTCAACGTTGGTCGTACGCTCGTCTTGGTGCGTCCTGTGCTTTCGTTCTCCAACTTTACCACCCGCAGCATCCTCCAGTAAGCTCCCAGGCACACTCCTGCTCCACAACCGCTCACACCCCTCCAGATCGTCCACACGAGGCCGGCCCTTCTGTCCTGTCGACATGTCAACACTCGATGCATGTGCCTATCGCTCTGTAGACTCTGCTCGATGACATTGCGTCCGACTTTCAACAAAGTCATTTGGCAGATCGAGGCGATGAACAACGAAGTCTGCGGCTGATCTCGTCCGGTGTGGCCCACCCGCCCATACATACGCTGCGTCTTCTTCGTTTTTTCACCAGAAATACCTCCGATCGGTTTTTTTTTTCTGCCAGTCGTCCATGTGCATCGTGCGGGTCCTTCGGTCCTCTTCGTCATTCTCCCCGGTCAGGACTCAGAATGGGGACGCGCTGAAAACTTCCACCTCCGCCCGCCTTGTACCACCTCATCCCGACCACGTAGCGCCACCACCGTCGACCGACGCCGCACATCGCCTTACGCAAGTCTGGCTGCGCCTCTTCTCGACGTCTCGTACTCGGAAGATCTCCGGAGCGTTATCGAGCGTCGTGTGCGTCTTCCAACCTAAAGGTCACCGGTCATCTGGGGTGTTGTGGGTCGTCGGATACATATGCGCAGCGCATGGCTCGGCGGGGGTGTATAAGTGGATGCACCCGTACGTTCGTTCCATCACCTCATGCTCCTCTGCTTCATAGCTCATTCCCTTGCTATCAGGATTTGTCGTAAACCCGTTTGGTCAGCTATGGAAGGTCCTGGATGTGGAGGCCATAGCGCATACCAAGGCTCGCGGGGAGAACATTGAAGCATTGCCGTCTGTGAAGGGAAGAAACTCGGTATGCTCTTTGTATAGGTGTGTCTTCTTCGTTGAGTTCTTGTATTCAGACCTTTCACTCGTCGGTCGTATGCTTGTTTGCCGACCTTCTCAGCTCTCATCCGTTGAATTCTCCAGGTTCTCGATCGTACCCGTTTGGTCAGGTGCGGGATCCTGGAGATAAGAAGTGTTTGGAGGTCGTAGCGCAGAGCGGGATGAACGTTGAAGCGTCTTGTCGAAGGATAAGCTCGGTTCGCCCTTGGTACGTATAGGTGTGTCTTTCTTCGTTGGATTCATGCATTTACTGGCATGTTCGACTTGCTTGTCTCCCCATCTGCTCAGCTACAGCACTTTTCCCTTCTTGCTTTCAATCACGCTCTCTCCTCTTCGCTACGAGCTGAGCTCGTCCCACTTTCTCTGGTTATACCTTTCTATCTGTCCACTCGACCTAAACGGTGGTATCCTTAAATTACCGATCTCTTGTTTCTCACCTGTTCAACTCTACAGGTCCTCGATCTTACCGCGACCACCGGTCAATTCCACCTTGAATCTTTGTCCGTCCCTCGTCTCGCCGGAACCTCACAAGCTTTTGGTGTCCGGCCGCAACATCACGCAGCATATACGTTCAAGATCTGTGGTCAACCGGACTCTTCAAGGAGAGGAGGACGCCATCTCTCGGACGCTCAAGACTTGCCGCATTAAAGAGCATACGTACATGATCTGCATAGCCAAGTGGATCAATCAAAGAGAACGCTACCTCACGGACGTCGACTTGCAAGTTTCTGCACAAGCAGCTCAGATTCGGCTCTTGTGTCTACCTCTTCCAGACGGCCTTTATACTCGCAGGGAACGTGCTGCTGTTCAATTTGACTGTCATTCTATAGGACGACACCTCATTTGCGACAGTCTGCGCATCGTGCTCGAACTCGGAGGACGCGAAGATGAGAGTGTACTCGGGTTGGGGTTGCGGGCTGTCATCTTGATGACGTGCACGTATGTTTGCCCTTCACCAGATTTATCGCATTCCTCTCTTCAAAGCTCTACCTGACCACATGTTCTTTTCTTCACCACCCTGTGCTGTCATTATGAGCTGTATGCAAATCGATGTGTTTTTATTACTTACTGTGTGAGTGTGCGTTCAACGTTGTACCTCACAAGCGCTAGACCGGGAAACTTGCTTGACACCCGCCGTCTCCTGGTCCACCACCACCACTACCACCATTACCACCATTACCACCGCCACCGTTCATACCATTCTCGACGCTCGTACCCCATCGCTTGTATACTCTTCGTCCAAGGACAACGATGTCGAAAGTGATCCTTCACCGCTATGACCGCCACGCCCTGACGACCCCGTCCCGATCGCGATCCGCCGCCTCGCCATGAAGCTTGATAGGTCACCCACCACTCCGTCGTCGATGCAGAATATCGTCGCAGACCCTCTTGAGGTTGACGAGCCACGGTTGTAGAAGGGACGGTGGCTGCGAAGTTGAGATTTGAGAAGCTGAGAGAAGTTGAGCTCTTGACGATCTGGAAATGCTGGTCGAACCTGGGGTATGTCCTCATGCCCTTCTTTCTCGTTTGCTCACTCATCCGTTTCGTGGACTCGCAGCTTCCTTTGTTGCTTGGCGTGTATGTAATGTGCAACGACTAGCTCGGAGTCCAACGTCGCCGAGGGTCAAGAGTAGACAGCGTCTACCTGTATAGCGGTGCAATTCGTACCCACCCACAGTCAACGGGTTCAAGAAGGGCGTATGCTATCCCCCACATGTTCTATACCTCATTGCCATGGCTCACGCAGTCAAAAGCACGCCTGTGGTCGATCCGTCTCTATCCCCTCGTCCTGTGTGGTTCACCTCTTGCTATCAATCACCTAAGGAGTCTACTCAATGGGTCTTTTCAGTGCGTCGTTGACCACTCTGGTTTTGCATGATATCTTTTTCTTACCGCTTCTTTAGAGGGATCGAAGTCGCTGATACGTCTCTTCAAATCCTCGTCAAGCTCCCTGGGTATCTCATCCGCTTCGTACTTTGCCGCTGATGCAGCCGACAAGCCTTCGACGCTGCTATCCTCTCCTCCATCCTCACGGGCGTCCTCACCTTCCTCACCTTCCTCTCCTGTATTCTACTCTTCGTCCTCATCCTCGTCTTCATCCCTGTCCCTCACATCCTCGACCCCCACCTCACCGCCACTATCGCCTCACACTCCTTCAAAGCCGACACGATACGTGCCTCTGGAGATCTGGTACGCGATCATCGATGTCGTCCCCACCGGGCGTTCAGCGAGCTACGACCAGGACACCATCGACATCCAAGCACTGATAGCTTGCTGCCTCACATGCCAGGGCTGGCGTCGGAAAGCTCAGGAAGTACTGGACACGTTCAAGCCAAAGACGAGCGTTACGGTCTCGCGACATGCACATATCACGGCCATCCCGCTGCGCCATTGCGGCGTCATCGAGAGCCTCACCATCGTTATGAAAGAAGACCAAGCGTTGTTATCCGCAGCGTTACGTACTATCGGACCTAAGTTGACGAAGCTACGGTTCCTGGTGGTGTGTCACCTCGACCTCGACCTCCAGCACCCGGATTTCTACCAGATATGCTCCATCCTCCACTGCCTTCCGCTCGCACGGCTCACGTTGGAGAATGTCACCTACACACGCTTCGCACATATCACGCGCCTCATGAACGTCAGTCGATGCCACACCATCATCCGCAACCCAAACACCGACTCTTCCTGCAAGCTCCCGATGCTCCCGTTCTCGTCATCGCCGTCGTTCTCGGACAGAGCCGATTCGTGCATTTTGAAGATCCCGTGGGACATGCTCCGCGATAACCTCGCCTCGTACCAGGTCTGCGCACGGCACGTCCGCCGTGTGGCGATCAGCACGATGTGGCCGACCTCGTCTTCGGAAGATTTTGCAGTGGAAAGTGAAAGGATCTTTCGAGGGCTGGGTAGGATGTTCCGCGAGCTTTGTACACCACGTCGATCGAGTGAGGCGTGTTCTGTTGATTGGAACGCCGGGGTCGCGTTGTACGTCTACGGCGAACAATACCGCATCAAGTACAGCGCTACCTTGTGTCGTGAAAGTGAGTCCTTCCACCCATTGGGAGCCCGACGTGATCTGACCAGCGACCCCTCACCAGACGAAGCTCAGATCATACTCCGGATCCAATCCGACGACGCTGAATTCTGGACCAACGGTACCGCATCACGCCTATTGGCTTGTCTGAGCACCCCGTCCGTTGACGCCGTCGTCCTCAAGTACCACACTCTCTTCCACTTCTCTCCTACTACCTCTCCTTCATCCGTCGTTGCCCGTTTCTGCGTCACCCCTACCCGCGTTGAAGGAACATTGACTTCTCTACCTCTGATGAAGACGCGCTCGGCGGATGAGTGTGTGGCCGCGCGGAGGCGGTGGAAGGAAGTGGATAGGGTTCTCGTGGACTCGGGGCTACGCGAACGGGTCAAGGAGATTGTGGTGGAGATCCAGCATACGCTCGATGTCCTGCAAACCTGCAGAGGACTGACTGATTTGGCGATTGATCCTGCAGTGCATCTATTGCCGAGGTTTGTACAAGGGCGATCGGTGAAGCTGGTGGGTTGATTTGAGAAAGGTATCGTGTAAGGCTACTGTAACTTAGCTGATGTATTCGGTACATTCGTGTATTACCAATACATCAGGTGTTACAGCTCATCAGACTGTGTGTACCAGCACAACTCCCCGAGATGTGCACATACATAAGAATCCCAGAGAAAATGTGAGCGGCAAAACAAAAGCTGTAAAGAACTCGCGTCTACCGAGGTGGAAGTAAGAGTGGCCTGGATGCCGAAGCTTCTGAACGCACCAGCCTAGGCAATAGAAGCGAGAGGTCCTTCGTCATGTCCACCACATTGTCCATCTTCTCCGTCCACGTATCAAAGTACGTCGGTAGAACTGCAGGGGTATCCTCCACGTCAAACTCTACACTCCCGACGCTCCCGCAGATCCTAGACGTGACGAGCGCGTCGTCAAATGCGGTCCACAGCTCGACGGCGCGTGCTTTGTTGAAGCAGAAAGAGTACAGTGGTAAAACGGGGCGTGACAGCGTCGCCGACACGGATGATGGCCCTTTGGTTAAATTGGAAGATACGCCAACGCTAAGACGGACAATCTCAGGAAACGCGTTTGCCCGTGTACGGTACTGAAAGTGGATGCTGTTGAATGATGACTCCTGACGTTCAGTGTCGGAGATAGAGACGGCGCGGAGAAGATGTTTCGCGATGTGCCTCCAGAATTCGGGGCTTGTCGAGGAGACGTGAATGTCAGAACTCGGATGAGTTCCTACAAAGCAGCGGTCGATCAGAATATCCTGGACAAAACCATGAATCAAGGCCAGACTCACCGTTCCTCGATAGTACGATACTGAAGCTATGGCAACGCAACGCAGCTCTACCAAATGTGGGATGAGAGTGGAGTCCGCGTGAAATAACCGCAGGACGCTTCGGAAGTTGCCATAAGGGTCCGTAGGGTCATTGAGTCCCGGCCACGCCGTATGAAATGAATACGAACGTACGAGACGCGAAGACAGCAACCATCGAGCTTGGAGGCGAGCGCGCACCAAGGAACGTGAAGGTTCACCATTCCGGACGTATCGTGCGAGGGGGTAATTGGGGATGGGTCGGTGGGCATATAGAACACTCCGATGCCAGGAGATGGGTTGGGATTGACGATGTCGACGTGTTTCCCGGAGAGATGAGTGGCGAGTCGTTCGAGATGTGAGGGTTTCGTGAATCGAATACGGTCGATCAGAATGAACTTCGTGTCCAGGTCCCGCAGGAGAGACCACGCCTGGAAGAAATCAACGTGTTGGGCATCCAGATCAAGGTCTCCTACCTCCAGACGTCGCAACTTCGTCAATCTCGGGGTGAGGGTTCTGAGCGACGCAGTGACCCAGCCTTGGTCGAAAAGAGAGTGTGGTCGGATGGCGAGACGTTCAATGACGTGGCAATGGGACAAGGGGATCACAATGAGCTCTGTGGCGTTTGAGATGGTGACGTCAGACCGTGGTCTGAACTTCTTGAGCGGTCTCTCAGCCTGACGACGCCATGAGCGACAGGTCAAGCAGCATGTGACGAGCGTCAGGATATCCTGGGAGGTTTGCTTGTAGTCGCCGGGAGAACCTAGAACGGCCTCGAAGACCATGGACCAGACCTCGGATGGTAGGTGCGGTACTTGGGGATGGTCGTCTGCTTTGTTTTGGACTGTGGCGGAACTGCGACAGACCAGTGAAAGAGATGACGCTGGTTTCTTCGCTTTCACTGCGGGAAAATGATGGTGTGAACAAATTGGAAACGACAGGACACATGAATACACGCACCATTGCGTTGAACCATTCCGAGTAAGCTCGAGGTAAGGGGGCCCGAGGGAGAGACGGAAGGACGAAGATTGGGCAGAGACGCAAACCATCTTGCGTTTATATCAAGGAACCACGATGCGGAGATGTAGAGAGCACTGGGCATGAGACGTCCCTTCGAGGTCGGACTAGACGCGTCTTCGCCGATTGCACTGGATCGCTACGGCGGTCTCAGATTTCAGGCGCGCAAACGACGCGCCACATATGGCGGCAGTTGACGTCTCCGCTCATAGCTTCAATGCACGAGAGTAGGCAGCGCGTAAGAAGGGGAAAGATTGAGCATATGGAGTAGATGCTGACCCGGAACGACTTGCCAGTGTCCGTGCGTAAGCGTAGGATTTGGAAGTCCAGGGTGCGATGGAGCGAGGCAGGCTGACCTATGGCAACTACTCATTCGCTCAGTCTGCATCTTCGCACAGCGTAGACGACAACTCACCAGCCAGATTCACTGTGCCCTACTTGTCTCTGAGTCTCGAAGTTTCAGAGGTTTTGGTCCCTCGGTGGCATTCCCGGGATCTTCTTGTGTCGCTTTCTCCCTTGAAGTTGTGCCACGATACGCATGAAGAAAAATCGCTGATTATAGAGACCTCGATGATACGAGAACGGAAGCGACTGCTTGAGTGTTGGTCTAGCTGGGAAGAGAAGGGTAAGAGACTGATCAGAGGCTTGCTGCGACCTCAAGCCCGCGAGTTGAGACGCTCAAGACAAATACGCGCACAACAATACAAACGAACTTCGTGATTCGCTATCCTCTTCTCATCAGTCACTGACAATACTTAAGTGCGTACATGACCTGGCATCTCATTACTTCCGATTCCAGCAAGACGCATGACAACCTAACATTCAGACAAAAAGTATCTGATCATGAAAGCAATACGAGGGACAGAAGGCCCCGAGAGTGCAACTCTGGCATAGACAACACCAACATACTCCGCCACGCATCATGCGAAGAACTCTCTGCAGTGATCCCCGATATCTGGAAAATCAAACCATCCAAGTTGCGAAACCGTAATAAAACCTTCTCCAGATACGACCAGCCAAACTGTTCGGGATTGACTACGCGGAAAAGATCCACGGCAATCGTGATCCGGCGTATCGTCACTGGGCATTCCGCGAGGACGGCGTGAGTCCAATGGAACGCGACAAGCTTGTGACATAGTCCGACAGTGAGGGAGACAGTCATGTGTCGGAGCGCGGGACATTGAGCTGCGATGTTCCCACCTGGGACTGGAAAGGTTGGGTACATGAGTCGTCAGAATAGCATCAAGATGCGTGAGACTGACCAGGCTGGCAATAAGACGTCTTCGTCTCGAGGTCGTAGAGCTGCAAGTTCAGATACCCTACGTTGGCGCACTGCCGTCGAACGAACCACTCGAGTCTTTTCTCGTCGTCCTCGTCTTGTTGAACTAGTCGAAGCTCGAGGGACCTGAGACTCCGCATGTCATACTGAGCAAAAAAGTCGATCCACGGGTCCCGTGTAGCTTGTCGTCTCAATACAAGTTTTTCAACACCCGCCAGGTGGATCCGAGGACTGTTGTCCGGTAGCTCACGATTTTGACCTTCCAGTTCGCAGCCAATGATACACAGGGTATCGGTAACCCGGTATAGCACAATGAGTTGGTGCAAATGACCGACGTCCAAGTGGACGTCCTCCAAGACCATTTCTGCGATCTGCATGGCTTCTCCGGAATCAGTCGAGCGCGAGGTCGTCCAGGCTGTCGGCCCTACGATCCGCGTTTCTGCGAGGTGAAGCGTATGCAGGGCATGGAGATGCTGAGTGATAGCGACGACACTTTCGATGTCGAGTCCTTTGAGAACCTGGAACCTGCCACGTAATTCCAGATGGCGGACGACGTGGCGCATGTGTGCGTAGAGTGTAGTGACAGGGATCCCGCCGAGCGGCACGAGACTCGTTGGAAAAGGCTCGAGGAAGTCATTGGGATCCCATGAAACGGGGATCAAGACGTTGTGTAAAGGCCACATCGTTGAGCGCCGCAAGTTGCGTGTGGGTATAACCATACGGAAAGGAGAAAAGTCGATGGTCAAAATGGGTCGACGTTGCACAGTGAGAGGATTCGTATACGCTTGCGCCGTTCTAGGGAGGTACGAAGCGTCGACTTCATGCTCTTCACCACCACGTAGCTCAGCAACGTAGCCACGCAAAAAGCGTAAAAGCCGTGCGACAGAGGAGATTCGAGTGTAGTAGACGCGACCAATGCAGATAGTCCCAACGTCCATACCGCTTACGAGAGACCACGACTTCCAAAAGTCCGGGTGCTGCGTCTGCAAGCAAATACCATCCATCCGAAGAACATCCAGCCTCAAGAGCCTCGGACCCAAGGTACATAACGCAGCTGTGACCCAGCCTTGATCGGTCAAGGACCGAGGCCGGATCGTGAAGTCGCGTATAACGCTGCAATGAGAGAGAGGAAGGGCTGTGAGGTCGGCTCGCGTAGTAAGGACCACAACGGGACGAGGCTTGTACGTCTCCAGCAGTGCGGAGGCGCGTTTAAACCATGTGCGGCATGTTAGACAGCACGCGACCAGCGTCAATATGTCCTTTGATGTCTGGTCGTAGTCCTCTGGCGATACGAGGATGGCTTCTAGGACTATGTACCATAGCTCGAGAGGCAGCTCGACGGGATGGCTTGGTGAGGGCGCGTGAAGAGGTGCGAGATGGCGTCTTGAAGGCGAGGGCGAAATGTTCTGCACTAGAGATGACCATGTGGGGATTGGGGATAGCGCGCTCGAGCTCGGAAGCAAGCGTTCAGAGAGAAGGCCAATGATCGACTGGGGTCGTGCTAGAAAGTATCAAAGTCAGTCAGAGAAAAAAGAGTCAATTGGAAGATCTTACACATGAGAGCAGCAGCAGCAGAAGCGAAGACACTGGAAAGAGCCCGAGAATATGAAGGCAGAGACGAACGCTGAAGGCGGTGATTTGGGGCGTATAAGGTTCAGTCCAGACCATGAGGACAGCAGGTGTGATAAGGATAATTGGGGCGCTGAAGAAGCTGAAATGAGGTTGAATGAATTGGTTCGAGTCTCGGAGGCACGCACCTTTTGCGCTAAAGATGGCTCAGACAGCCTGCACATGCTGACGTCCTCGCAAATGAAGTGTCCATAGCCTCCAAGTGTTCCTTCACAAATTTCTGTTTGTTGGCCTCGGAAGCATCCTGAACCCAAGTCCAGACCGACCACAGCGATTGGTCAACGCTCAGGTAATGTCATCATGACGAGTCGTCCCGTGAAGAGAGCACTAGGAAACCATTGACATCGCAAGCTGTAAAAAATCAGACAAATTTCTTGTAGTAATAGCTTTATACTCTCACCAAAAGGGCTGGCTTCAAAGCAGGGAGGGTATAAAGATGCAGATGTGTGCAGGATGAGTATGACGGACGAATGAGGAAGAGAGAGAGAAAGAGAAAATCCTTGGCGGCTTGGCGCTGGCCAGCGGCGCGTTGAGCAACACAAATAAATGCAAACAGACGCGATCCAACAACTGGCAACGAGCAGCTCTTTCTCGTGTTTGTCGACGTCCATCTGTCTCACATGTCCCGGCTATCACATCGAGCTATTCGTCCAAACCACTATCGAAAGTGTCGTACTCTCCCGGACTTTGGTCGCGATTCGCACTTCGCAACCCATGTCACATCCGCCGCGTGCAGAACCCCTTGCTCCGAGTCTCCGGCACAATACCATACTTATCATGGACAGCACGGTCCAAGAGCTGTAGATTGGAGACAATTACAGACAGAAATCAGGTACGTGATTGCTTCTAATCGTCTCTTCACGCACTCGTTTCATCTATAGCTTATAGGATCGCACAGCAAGTGAACGGCTTCAGAACCATTGGATCAGCATTTCACGCGGTGTCCTGTCCACGCCATACCATTAAAGTGAGTACACGTTTAACGGTGTACTGTCAGGTTACTCATAGACGACAAAGTGGAAACGATCTAGCTGGTGAATTTGCAGATATTTCTGCTTAACGAAGAGTCAAGACTCGTCACCGAGTCACCGGAGACCACAACGAAAAGGTCACACTGGATAGCAAACAGGCAAATCCTGGTGGGAAAAAGCGAAGCATGTACCGGCGGAAGAGCTGAAGATTTGAACTTGGGTCCACGTACGTCGACAATTTTGAACGCCTCTAGTCGTACTAATGGGTCGCTGTTATCAGCTGTTCTTCGATGAAGAGAGAGCTGCAATCCCTTTTCGCGCCATTTACTTGTACGCTGAACCTGTAGCATGGTGCGCACCTCTCAACACTCTAGAACCGACAACACCGCTCACCCAGAGTTTGCCAGGGTTCGATCCAAAGTATCTTTCCACTGCCCCCTGGTATCGTCTCGGCCACTCAAGTACTGCGAGTGTTCCCTCTCAGACAAATACAACCCGCTATGGCGGTCGCCACAATAGAACATTGGACACGAGATGATGCAGAAAACGGGAATTTGACCCTGGTGTGTCGCCATTTCTACCTCAATCTCGCTTACTCACGAACGTCTGCCTTCTCCTTTGCACGGTCCCGAATCAATCGCGAAGCCGCAAGACGCTCCTCGTGTCCTGATCACGTACTACCGCCAGTGTGAGTGCACGCTCGGAGGTGTACTGTCAGATCGCCTGAGCGGGCGCCGGATGATCCTCGTTCAATCTAGCGAGCTTCGCATTTGCGACCCCCAGTATCTACCTTACGTCGGGCTTCCTCCTGAATATACATCTCCTTATCCATAGCACTTCGCATCCCGTCGCGTATGAACCTCCCTTCACAGAGTTCACAACGAAGACAGACGTGGCTAGTCTACGCCAGTCGATCGACGCCGAGGTGTGTTTCTTCGTCTTTGTTACGGAACACTGAAGGCGTAAGAAGAGGGTAAACGACGAAACGATCAGATCCACGCACCAA
The DNA here is from genome assembly GCA_004332605.1 of Steccherinum ochraceum. Classification (NCBI taxonomy): domain Eukaryota; kingdom Fungi; phylum Basidiomycota; class Agaricomycetes; order Polyporales; family Steccherinaceae; genus Steccherinum; species Steccherinum ochraceum. Next base: position 12,660 of record RWJN01000370.1, read on the forward strand.
TCGCTTGAACCGTCACTCCGAGTCAGGTCGAAGCAAGGAGCTCGATATCATCGATCATCCCTGCCTTCTCTTGCTCCTAATACATACCTTGTTCGTCTCCTCCTTGCACTGAGAGTCGAAGGCAACCCCGACCGTGAAGTGTCGGGAGACTACTCTCCAGATGTGCTTGTAACTCCACCCTCGCCTTCTTCAAATCGGACGGTCCAAGGACGGTACTAGAAAGCTTCACGTGAAGCGTAGCGTGCTCTATGTTTTCCCCCAGCAACGCCGGCTCCAGAGATTGCCAGTCAAGCAAGAAGAGGGGAAGCCTGTGAGCCTTTCGGACGTAGCTCCGAAAATCAAACTTGAGGTCAACTCTCCGCATGCGAGACCGGCAGTTCGCTAGACTGACGCGTATCCACTGGAACTCTTCTTGCAATAAATTGGACAGGCGTTCCACGTGGAATTCGATCTCGAGGGTTTGCAGTCGAGGGTATCGAGAGAACGTATTGACAGCTGAATGAACGGAACAAAGGAGTCACTGAGTAAAATCATGAGCGGCTTCGAAATCGGCGGAGACGACACACCTGGCTGAGGCTGTAGGCCACATGAACGGTAGGTATTTGGGACTATCTTGGATAGCTTTAACGACAACGTTATGTGCTCTAGGCTCGAAGATATGCACCGCAGAAGGCCTTCCAAAGCCAAAGTGCTTTCCTCATCAGGAAGAGGGACCCCGTCTCGTTCCAAGGTGAAAGATGTGATATTGGAGGGCCGAGACAGTCGTATCAGGGAGCGAATTGAGAGGTTGCGCCGTAGATCTGTTTGTCTCAAAATCAGCGTGTCCATGCCTTCCAGAATTGGTCCTGGCGGATCAAAGACGCGTCTTGATTCGATATTCGCGCCTGTCCCTCCAATTGTGAGCTTTCGGAACTTCAAGACACTCCACAGCCACGCTGCCTGGTGAATGTCGAGCGAGGTATTGTGCAGGTCCAGTTCTTGAAGGTGTACTACAACTCCTGGTGCCCCGCGGTGGCCTGGATTTGGCGCAAGAGGTGCAAACGGTATGCCATCCAGGCGAAGTGTCTGGAGATGTGGAAGGCGCTGTATGAGAGATGATATAAAGTGGTGGTCGAGCAGAGCAGAATCGTTGGTATGTTGGTATGACACGGTCAAGTCCCAGTGACGGTGACTACACACAAAGTCGAGCCAATCGACAAAAGGAATAACTCGTCCCCAAGTCTTGTTAAACCCGAGCGTTATCTTCACCAATAACGGGTCAGAGATCGACGGTCCAACGAACTTTGCCTGGCGTCTCTTGAAACTAAAACCACTGAGATTGTGGTCGTCGGCGCTGCGCAATGTACTGAGGTCGTCCGCGATGTCTTGTCTGTTCCATGGCGCCAATTGCGAAAGATGAAGATACGGAGGACGAATGTCAACATCACATCCTCGTAGAAGGCGTATCAAACGAGAGCGCGGGATGTTGAAAATTCTGCCTAGAACCAAGCGAGTTCCCGGGTGATATACCAGAGGCCAGACTTTGTAAAAATCGGGATGGCGTGCGGTGAGACAGAGATTGTCCAGTCGGAGCTCCTCTAAGTCACTCAGCTTGGGGACCAAGTTGAGCAACACGGCCGTGACCCACCCTTGGTCTGTCAACGAAATGGGGGATATAGTGAGTCGTCGGATGGACCTGCGGTAAGCAGCTGTGCGGGGGAGAAGAGCGAGGTCGGCACCGCTACGAAGGACCACCCTGCCATCGGTTCTTGGCCGCAACTTGTTCAAGACCTTCTGCGCCACTCCTCGCCACGAACGACATGTCAAAGCACATGCCACAAGTGCTCGCAGATCCAAAGTCTGATCGTAGTCTGATCGTGACCTGGGAATGGCCTCCATGACTAAGTGCCAGATATCCAATGGGATTCTCGGTAATGTATTGACAGGACGCCTTCTCCGAGAACGCTTCAAATTGCTATGTTTCTTTTTCTTCTTCTCTTCTTCCGGCCTGTATGATAGCATCGATACGTTCTCAGGAGACACAGCTGGAGCAATGTCATAATCAGAATAAGCCACTCTATACTGTGAGAAGGGCTTTCACCTGTTACGCTCATGCTGGGTTTCTCATGCGATAAATTGAATGCGTGCGAGTGGTCCCATGGGGCTGAAGGGATGAGATAATCAGCGTGAGGCAACCTCATCATGCACTGGAAGACCTCACCTACGTCGTCCACATAGAGAGCCATGGAGGAGCTCCGTTCGAACGTTATTGGAGACGAGTAAAGCGACATGCTGCAACGAGAGACGGCGTGAGCTAGACGAACATTTTCTTCGTAATATGGTGTAATGACGCACACATGGGCCATAGGCAATCTGTATAACACACAGACGTTATGTGTTCGGCTGGAAAGACAATCGAATGAGGCGCAACCTGCAGATTGGGAGAGACGCAAAGATGAGTGACTGGTACAGAGCGATGCCAGTAGGGTATCAAACCTGCCTGCAAAAATCCTCTGAAAAGATACTTGTGGGGCAGTACCACGGAAGGGGGGCTGTACATCATGCCATCGCCTCATGTTGGAGGACGACTCCAATACATGTGTATTCAGTACACTAACGCCGTCACCGACATTGCAAAGCTGTGATTACTGCGCTGTCGGAGTGATGACGCTACGGCACGAGATTCTTCATGAACGGAACATTCACCGCAACCTGACCACACTCCAATAAGAACGAACTCGTTCCATCTGAAAGTGCTGTCCAGGGAACGGCGGACATAGCAGGAATGCTGCGAATAGCGGTCTCGTATGTGTCAAAGATGCCTGCGTATAAATGACTTGATGACATACTTTTCGTACTCGTACATCTGGCGTCGAAGGCAGTGTACACGCTAGGAGATGGCTCAAATCTATCGTGAACGCACCTATATGCCTTCGATGCGGTAACGAACATTCCGCATTCGACAATGTTCTCGTCCTGCCAAAACATCCTCCGCAATCTTCACAGGTTCTCCTGAAGCCTTCTTTTTTCGTAAATTGAGAAGTCATGATAGGTCAAGGTCCCGTAAGGCCACGGTGAATTGTAGATAGCTCGAACCCGAACTCTGTCCACGAGGGCCTTGGGCGGATGGAAGCGACCTACGCTGGAACTGCTGTTGACTCAGTGTTTCCGTTGTAAATGAAAAAGGTATGTAAATGCTCTCACCTCACGCGTATCCATGTCGGCGTAGTAGATCTTAGCAATGGCCGGCAGTGACGTACACGTACGAGAAGAGAGGCGGCGCACAGCGGCTCGGCGAGAGGGCAGTTGCGACGCATTGGCCAATGCACACAGACGCAAACAGCGATACTGACGTCTACATCCCGTCTCCCATCTCACTTCTTCGACACGAATCCTTTCATCTAGAGTACAACATACAAATTCAGCTTTCCACAGTTATCTTCGTAGCAATCAATCAATTATGCCGCGAGATTCCTCGCTATTTATCACCATTCTAACTTCTTGTCCCCGCATCCTACCTCCACGCCGCCACCGGTACCACATCCTGCGCTGCCATTCACGACCTCCCCAGTCCGACCTTCCATGCTCAGTCCGTCAGGACCCACAATCTCGATCCCGCCCCCGCTCGAGCGGTCCAGAAGCTCAGCTGTTGCGCGTCGGACCATCCACTTTGAGGTACCAATCACGGCGTCCAGCTCGTCGGGAGAGGGAAGGAGGACGAGGACGTCGGAGTCTTCATCATCAGGAGAGGCGACCTTCACGTCGAAGGCGAGAATGGAGTATGAGTCGTCGTTGAGACAATCTCCCGTAGCGAGGGTGAAATTCCGTTTGTGCATTGGGCCTATAGAGACTGTCAGACCTCTGAACGCATGTCGGATTTGAGAAGACACTCACAAGAGACGTAGAGCGCGCCGGTATTGGGGTCGTCGCCTATTAGACCATGCTCCAGGACGAAGGCGCGTTTATGAGGGCACATCTGCTGCGTGGCGAAGTACCCTCTTCGAGGGACGTGGAAGATGGCGAGCTGACTGTCACCATAGCGTACTGCGCAAGAACTAGTCCAATAATAAGAATTAGGTGAGTACTGGAACGGATTCTCTGCGCAGAGGTTGGACGTACGTGGTACCGACTTCGGTGGGTGTCAAGTCCGACACCTTAGCCAGTTTCCGCCATTCCCATTTCTCTTTCGGAGTAGGTATGTGCTCGGGTTTGAGATGCGTCGGTGGGAAGGACTTCGCCCAATCGGCCGGTCTGGGTTGACCACGCTCAACGATTTGCTCGATCTGAGGCTGGCGTTCGTCCTGCAGGCAAATAGATCAGAGAATGTCATCGGCTCAAAGGATTCTGCAAAAACGTACGGTGTTGGTAAACTGTCTGAACTGCTTTTGGCGCTCAGGATCGTTTACCACGGACCGCCATTCGTCGTAGTACGTTCCAACGAGTGAGTCCATCTCTTGTTCCAGGTCGGAGCAGATACCGAGCTCGTCTTCTAGCACGACCTTCTTGAGTTTCTGTGGCCAGTGTGAGCGTCGTACCAGTGCTGACACTACAATTATGGCGTACCTCAATACCGCCCTCCATGCTCTCCAACCACCGCGCCGTACGCATCAACCTATCCGCCGTACGGATGTAGTACATAAGGAACCGATCCAGGATACGAATGACGCGTGATGGAGGGACGTCTCGAGCAAAAAGTGTGGCGTGACGTGGGTTGGCACCACCGTTACCACAGATGAAAACTGACAAAAGCGGAATCTTGGTAAGACGGAAAGTAGACACAGCGAAGAAAGTAGAGGACGTACTATTCCATCCTTTATCTGTTGCGATCAGACCAAAATCTTTACTCTGCGCTTCGGCACATTCACGAACGCAACCACTGACGCCTCCCTTGAACTTGTGAGGAGATCGGATACCCTTGTAACGTTCTTCCAGTTGGACGGCCACTGCGTATGCGAGAGTGAGCATGAAGTTCGCTTAGAAGAGAGGCTAGGTACGCACATCCAACACTATCACCAACGCCGTATCGACACCACGACGTCCCAACGCAGGACTTGACAGTCCTCAGAGCCTTGCCGTATGCGTGTCCGCTCTCGAAGCCGGCGTCAATAAGCTCTTTCCAGATTGAGGGAAGGTCGGCTTTCTGAGCACCGAAGAGGTCGACACGTTGACCACCGGTAATCTTCGAGTAGAGGTTATCTAAGAGTTGTAAGTGTTAGTCGATCCGAACCGAATACAAGGGTCTAGAAACGTACATTTCTTCGCCACTTGTCCGAGCACGATGAGCTTGTCAGGCGTGATCTAAGGGTGACGCGAATGGGTAAGTACGGAGTATGAGTTGGGTGGTCACGAGAACGGAAGTCTGACCTCTCCTGCAGGTACACGTGGCACGACAGAGAACGTCCCGTTACGCTGAATATTGGCCATGAACCTATCATTGGTATCTTGATTCCTGCGAGTCACATCGTAGTCAGACACCAGAAAGGCCGACTTGGAGTAGCACGACTCACGCATGGTGAACCTTCTCCATGACGTGCTCATTAAAGAGCGAGCTGAGGATACTCCCTATCGCCGGTTTGCAGATCTCGCATCCGACAGCATCCTTGTTCACGCCGATTGCGGACATGATCTCAGGGAACGTCTTCAGCTTCTTGATACTGCAGATTCGTAAGTACCGTCGTCAGCTTTGAGATCAAAGAAGGAAGACGTACCTGACGACGTTGAAGATGTCCGCACGGCTCATAGCGAAGTGGGGACAGAGATTGTTGCTCAGTTCAGCGCCGTTCTTCTTCATTTCCGCTTTGAAGATGTTCGTCATGATCGGTACACCTGCGGAAGGTCATGTCAGCAGATATGAGGTAGAAGTAAAGGAAGGCAGGACGTACATCCACCACAGCCCGTTCCTGCTTTGGTCTTGCTTTTGATAGCGTTGAGCGTATCCAGACCGTTCTTGACACAGGCGACAATATCGCCTTTGGATACGTTCTGTACAGCCGTCAGTATCCATATGCAATAAAGTTATCAAGAGAATACGTACATGACAGCTGCAGATCTGGGTATCGTCGTCCAAGTCGGCACCAGACTCCTCGCTTCCTGAGTTGCTACCGAGAATGAACTGGGACGGCGGAACCTCTAGAAGTTTCTGCAGAGGGGTACGTAAGATAGGAGATCGTCGTCATTCTGTATAAAAACTTACCTTCTTCTTCACTAGCGAGACGAGCTTAACGTAGTCGGACGTATCGCCGACCATCATACCGCCGAGAAGGTACTTGCCATCCGCGCTGAAGATGTATCTAGACGCAAATCCGATAAGCATCAATATGCAGACGAAAGATAGAAAAACGTACTTCTTGTACACTCCGGCGAACGGATCTCGGTACGTCAACGTCTCAATAGGACCCTCAGAAGCCGCCGCTGCACCGTGTCTCTTCCTCGGCGCAGATGCATCCTTCCGCCCCTCCTTCTCATCAGCTTTCTTGTCTGCCTCGCTTCCCAGCCCACTTCCATCGGCGCTGTTCGCGATACCGGAGCTTGCAGAGGACTCGACTGTAAGAGTAGGACCATTGGTCTGAGCCGAGGTGAAAACGGCTCCAGAGACGTGTGGTTGTTCGTCTCGGGATTTGTTGGGATCTTGTTGGTCGTGTGAGAGGGGCGCAGAGGTGGCTGGCGAGGGTTTCTTGACTTGAAGCGCCTGGGCAGAGGAAGACGATCGGGCCAGACGTTGTTCGGCGAAGAAGTCACCGAATGATGCGACGTCCACGCCCATCAACTTGAGTTTTGTCGACAAGTCCGGCGGGTTCTTTGGAAAGAGTGGTCAACCAAGGATTTGTGGAGAATGAGCGTTCAAGAGACTCACCATTTGTCGTTTCTTGAAACCACCAACACTCGTCTCCGTCTGAGTGAAGTTGAAGGCGAGGATATCTGCCATCTCAATACCAGGCCCGATCAGCCCATACGTCTCTCCTTTCCAGCTGGCGCATTCTCCAATAGCATAGACGTCAGGAGCGCTCGTCTCCAAATGGTCGTTTACGACGATACCGTGCTTTCCACTTGCGAGGCACTGGATGCCGGAAGCGCGAGCCAGATCGTCTCGAGGAGTGATACCAACAGCGAAGATCATGATCTCGCAGTCCAGCGTGGAACCATCCTGCATGGTCAAACCAGTCAGATACATGCCGTCGCCGTCCTGGGCAGTGATGAGACCGGAAGGCGAGGCGTTGGTGAGGACTTCCACGCCCATAGCTTCAATGCGACGAAGGACGATCTCGCCACCATGAGCATCGAGTTGACGAGAGAGGGGGTATCCGCGGCGGTTGACGATAGTGACTTTGGAGACGGTGTCGAGGTCGTACGCAGCTTTGGCGGCTTCCAGACCGAGTAGACCGCCTCCGATGACGGCGACCTGGAGTCCAGTAATACATGTCAGCACGAGAGCATAAAATGAGGTGCCGTCGGACGTACCTTTCCATTCAGTCCTCTTCCTGCACTCGCATATGCCAACAACCCTTCCAAATCCGCAATGTTGCGGTACACGAACACACCCTTGATCTTGGGATCGACGTAAACCGGTAACGCAGCTTCCGAGCCCGTTGCAAGGATGCAGTAGTCGTACGGGATGGTACGGTTAGAAGTCGTGACCGTATGTTCTGATGAGTTGATCGAGAGAACGGTCTCGGAGGTGTGGAATGTGAACCGATCGGGACTTTGCGAAGCATACCATTCAGCTGGAGAGCATGAAGTCAGTCAATGAAGGAACTGAGTGTCTGAATCTTGGAGTGGCTGGACTCACGTGGGTTGAGGTAGAGTTTCTCAATGCTTCGGTGTTGGAAGTACTCGGTCAGGGCGACTCGATTGTAAGCCACTGAATAGAAATGAGGTCAGCACACCGTCATACACTCGGCTAGCCCAGACGAGATCAGCGGGCATGACCAAGACCAGTGGGAAGGAAACGAGACGAGAATGACCAAGCTATGGGCCAGTCCGCCAAAACAACCGAACTCACAGTGAATCTCCTCGCCGCAAGTGACAATGCGGTAACGTCCTGCGTCGTCAAGGTTGAGGACCTTCTCGACGAAAGCTGTCATACTGTCAATAATGTGGAAATAGGCTAGAGAACGACAGACGAACCTATTCCGACCATACCCAATCCAGCAACGAAGATAGTCTTTCGACTGTCTTGAGTACCCCCTGCATTCTCTGCGACACCGTTCTCCGTGGAGTGAGGCGAGTCGTTGGCCATTAGAGTCTTCTGGTATTTTGAAATGCCTTTGCGGTTTGGGAAGTAGCTCCACGGTCGATACTGACAGGTATGTACACCGGAGATATTATGGCGACAGGTTTTGAAGGATGAGAGCCAGAGAAGCACCTCTAGCGTGACCGAATGCCGAAGAAGCACCAAATTGAGTGGGAACCTGAAAAGGGCGACCAATCCCCACAATCAGATTCCTCCAAAAGCTCCGTCTCCAATTACTACTAAGACTCACAAGAATCGTCCGGAGAAACTAGGAGAAACAGCAGCAGGGTCGACTTTCAGCCAGTGAGTCAGACATACCGGTCTGTGCCTCGGAGATGCCAAAAGACTGAAACGAGGATGGCCAAGTTGTCGATAAGGACGAGGACGACATCGTGGACGGGGTGTTTCGGAGTTGGAGAGATAAGTTTAGCAGTGTAAGGTTGCAGATAAGAGAATTGCGGCGGTGTTGCTGGTCGTATCGCAGCGGGATGCAGGCGTAAGGAAATATGGGCGCGATCTCTGAGATATTGTGTGGAAAAGATGTGTTGCTCATCAGGAGATACGGCGAGGGGGAGTGCACGCTCGACGCGCAGGATGGTGTCGAGAGGAAACGGCGGTGAACGCCACCAGGCTACTCATCGTCGATCGGGCGCTTCCGGTGCTCTTCCCCTTTCGGCCATGTTCAACTTCACTTTCAGCCAGCGACTGCAACCACCGTGGCTCCATCACTGCGACAACACTGGAACGAGGCTATTCAATCCATCGGAAGCCTCCGAGAATGTCGGAATCCACATACTTGCGAAGCTCAGAAGAGATCTGCTGGCTAGAGACAACGGGTCCTGACGGTATGTCCCAGTCACTCCATAACTCAGAGACACCCAGTAAGTTGAAAGGGCCCAGAAAGAATATATGCTGTGCGTTCCCGTTTCAGGATCTCCACCTTCTCTGAGTATTTGACAGCGGAATCTGTGACAGAAATCCCGCTCTCATTCCTTATCGCAAGCGGTGGCAAATGCCGAAATTCTTCTCTGCCAAACCAGGCCTGCTACCCCGCAGTTGCTTATCAGCCACTGTGAGCAGCTCTCAGCGTGGGAGAGCAGAACACCCAAGAAGTGTCTTCGTCTATTCGTGGTTATCTAGGCGGTCCAGAAGGCACGGTCTCAAACCTGCCGATCGTCGTACGGAGTGAGGGTGAGTCGATATTTGAGTCGCCCATCGCTGCGTGTGAGGATTTTTTTTGCCCTTCTCACCTGTACTCCTTCGCAGGCTCGTCGTCGAGGCTACTATTCCTTCTTTCCACCGTCATCACTTCGACGTCCCATCGACATGTCCACCGCCGAAGCCGCGTCCGCCAGCCCTGATTTCGACGGTCCACATGGTGGAATTGAAGGTCTCCCGCATGAGCCGAAGCTGACGCTGTGGCAACGCCTGACAACCGTCAGAGTGAACGCGGTGAATCGCAAGTGCAAGACCTTGCCGATACTCAACTTGCGCTCTCAGTATGCCCGCAATTTCCATCTGTACGTCCTTTCCCATCCGTGTCATGGCTGTCGTGTGCCGTACCATCATTCATGGGACGGATTGGCCCTTTTGTACGCAAGATGTGCGAGAAGCTGACGTATGTTGTATCTCGTTGTAGATCTTGGCTCGGGTTTTGGACAGCCTTGTAAGTCCAATCCATGTCTACTGCTTATCTTCCTACCCCACGCCCGGTTATCAACCGGCATGACATACAACTTCCGTCTTTTCATTTTGTGTTTTCTCCACCGCCATCTTGTCTTGCAGATCTGCGTTTCGTCGATATCTTTACGCCCGATCTGCCATTTAAGTATCAGACGATTAACCTTCGTGCTTCTATCTTCTCTGCAGCTTATCTTGGTTCGCCTTCTCGCCGCTTATCCCACAAGCGGTCAAGAACGACTTGAAGCTCACAACTTCTCAAGTCGGTGAGTTCCGTTGCATATTCTCGTGCTTCCTAGGAGCGTCTTGCTCCTTCTCTTCCTTCGCTGGCGTCTCTCCAGGACGATCGCTGAGTTATGATGCTTCACAGGTAACTCGAACATCGTGTCTCTTTGTGCCACACTCTTGGTGCGCCTTATCGTCGGCCCCCTCGTAGATCGTAAGCTCGTTAACTTCCAACCGCTATTTCGCCTACTGATGTACGTCTTGTGCAGGCTATGGTCCGCGCAAAATCATGGCCGCGCTCTTGGTCATTGGCGCCATTCCCTCCGGTCTAGCAGGTACCGCTCACTCCGCTGGTGGACTCTATGCCATCCGCTTCTTTATCGGTACGTTCTACGACTAACTTTCGCTCAAATTCTCCTCTGAATGTCGAATGTAGGTATTCTGGGTGCTACCTTCGTCCCTTGCCAGGCGTGGACGACGGTATTCTACGACAAGAACATAGTCGGACGCGCCAACGCGCTCGTTGGCGGCTGGGGTAATGCCGGCGGTGGCTTTACCTTCATCATCATGATTGCCTTGTACAACAATCTGCGAGACGATGGCCTCAGTCCTCATTCAGCTTGGAGAGGTACGTCCTATCTTCATCGTCCAACGTTTGTCTCATAAAACTGATCCGATTTCTACAGCCTCCTTCGCCATTGTCCCTGTTCCGATCCTATTCTTCGTCGCAGTCATGGTCATGATCTTCGGTACCGACCATCCGAACGGCGCATGGGCCAACCGCCACGATCTCCCCGCCGCCCATCTCGAGATCGACAACTCTGGTCGCCGCGTGACTCACGAGCACCCCTCGTCTGACGTCGAGAAGACCATTGAGACGACGGTGGTACCCGTTTCAGCCGAGGACCCTGCTGGTGGTGATCCCAGTCTCAAGAAGACCGAGAGCCAGACGACCGAGACGACGACGACGACGGCTGCGGATCATACCCCGCAAAGGAAGCGATTCCAGATCAAAGCTGAAGATGTCATCGAGGAAGAATCTGGTTCGTGCTCAACGCACCTTTCCTATCTCACTCTCTGAACTCACCTGCGATCGTAGACGTGACCTCTCAGCTTGACGTGGCCATCAACGAAAAGCTCACCTGGGCCGCAACTTGGGACATTCTGCGCAGTCCCTTGACATGGCTACCGAGTCTCGCATACATGAGTACGCTGGAATGCTGCATCATTTCTTTCGTTTCAACTAATACACCCAACAGTGACGTTCGGCTACGAACTTGCCATCGACGCCAACCTTGCCAACGTTCTCTTCGGTCTCTTCCGCACCCTCGGTCAGACCAAAGCTGGATACATTGCCTCCATATACGGACTCTTGAACGTCTTCACCCGTCCTCTCGGTGGCTACTTCGGCGATCTGATCTACAAGAAGTACGGTATCTTCGGTAAGAAGTACCTCATGCTGGTCTGCGGCGTTATGCAGGGCATCTTCAGCATCGGTCTGGGCGTGTACATTGACCATCACGACAAGCCAATGCTCTCGGTCGTTATCGTGCTGTTCATCTTGACCGCTGTCGTGAACGAGATCGCAAACGGTGTCAACTTCTCTCTCGTTCCGCATTGCAATCCTAGTGAGTTCTGTCATCGTTCTCGTCTCTGCAATCACTGACGTACTCGATGTACAGGCTCCAATGGATTCATGGTGAGTCTAAGTTGGTATTTCAACCAGAGCATTTCAAACCTGACGGTTCACTTTGCAGAGCGGCTTCGTCGGCGCTATGGGAAACGTTGGAGGCGTGTTCTTCGCCCTCATTTTCCGCTTCCAACCCACTCCATTTGGCAAGGCGTTCTGGATCTCTGGCATTCTCGCTGCGGTATGTGTCTTTGCTTCTTTCGCCACTGATCACCGGCTCACATTATTGGTCGTAGGCCGTGAATATTCTCATTGCTGCGATTCCTCTGCCTAAGCACTGAGTACATCGACGTGCAACACGATACGGCTAGACTAGAGTATACACCGTAGAGAACGATATTGGTAGGGGTCGCAGGGGTTGCTTGTTTCAAATTAGGGGTCTCTCATTGGCTATACACTCTTTTCCCGATTATCTCCGTCTTCGCTTCTTATCATGTTCTTATCATGCGTTCGAGCTCAAGGTAAAACAGCTCATTCTGAACCTCGGGTGCGCTATGTGCACAAGCACAGGTGATATTCCATGCGATTCACAGAACTTTCCATATCGAGCGACTTGGTGCAACCGATTGATTGATCGGCCACGTAACGCAAACATGGCGCTTACAACTCGGACATTTTCATACGACCACTCTCATGTTGGTCCCGCCCATGTTTCTTATCTTCGAATTGAATCCGTCCATTTTCTTATTGAATTTATTCTTGCGCGTATTCAGAATGCCGTCATTCCAATACAAGTCTTCTCTTTTCGCCTCCTCAACTTCGCTGATGAGGACTGTCGACAAGACGCGACAGCCGGCTAGATCCATGATACAGCACATATCATTGAGGACCTGGACTCAGCACAAAACTGGTTCGTAATGAGTTCTGCATTCATTCGGCCGATGTCCTTATCTTTTCATTCACACAGCACTTCAATTTGGAGTTTCAGACACACCAGATCTCACTCGCAAAAACCGTCGCGGTCCTTCCGACGGCGATGGACTCCACCAAAGATAAGCAAAATCGGGGAGAAAGGTACCGACAGCCAGCAATACAGTTGCTAATCTTATCGCACTGAAGACCACCCAGAGCTCGAGGGAGGAGATTGTGGGGTAAATGAGAGTAAATTTGGAAGAGGGCGCAGGATTTACGGCTGAGATGATTGGTCGGTGAGTACATCGCATTTCTCCTCTGCTGACATCTCTAACCCTCGGCCGTATGTCAATAGCATCTCGCCTTTCTTTTGACGTACTGCCCACTCCGTGTTTTCTGCTGTTACCTCTGGACACGACCTCTTTGCAGAATACCGCTACCAGCCAGTTAGCCTTGGACTCGAATATCCTTGTCGCCAACCTCTCATCCTTCTGGCCTCAATGTCGGTAGACGAACTCCGAGACTCGTCTTCGTCTTCCGGGAGTTCGAGTAGCGTGTCCACTCCACCTACCTCGCTCAGCTCGTCTCCCGTACCATGTGAACCCTCCCTCCCTTCCCCTTTCACCCCTGCGACCGTCGAAGGGGAAGACCGTCAATGTCCACCGTTGCCGGAGGGGTTCCCTGCGGTTCCGTTGAATGACACGCCCAGTAGAGTAGATGAGAACGTGAGTGTTCTCTTATCGTCGCAGCAATATGAATCGGACTGATGGATCGCCGGAATGCTGCGATCAGGACTCGAGAACACCTGATAATTGGGTGAAGCGCCATCCTGAACTCCAACGTCTCACCGGAAAGCACCCTTTCAACTGCGAGGCCCGACTCGCGCCTCTCTTCGAAGCTGTGAGTACTCCTGGCGTCGTTGTACCTTATCAAATTCACGCTGAACTTCATTGATCGCAGGGTTTCATTACCCCTGCACATCTCCATGTCGTCCGCAACCACGGTGCCGTCCCTCTCGTCGATGCCCAACGCGCCCAAGAATGGCGCATTCGTGTTCACGGTCTCGTGGAAAGAGAAGTCTCATTCTCTCTCGATGATTTAAAGACCCTGTTCCCGGTCGTGACATTCCCGGTAACGATCTGCTGTGCGGGAAACAGGCGGAGGGAACAAAACATGTTCAGAAAGACGTTGGGCTTCAGCTGGGGCAGTGCAGGAGGTGCGTATGGTCTCCCTTTGATCAAAAAACCTTCCTCATGGAGTTTTAGTGTCTACTTCGTTGTGGACGGGTGTTTACCTCGCCGACGTCCTCGACTACGTCAATCCCCACCGACGCAGCGCGAAGCACGTCATCTTTGAAGGCGCGGACGACCTTCCTAAGGGACCGTACGGAACGTCGCAGCTATTGTCGAAGGCGCGGAATAAGGAGAATGGCATGCTGATTGGTCCGTCACTCGGATTCACGATCTCCCTTCGAGCGTGAGCTGATGGGTGATTTTAGCTTGGGCTATGAACGGACTGCCCCTCGAGCCTGATCATGGCTTCCCCGTACGAGTCGTCATCCCTGGTCAAATCGGTGGGCGAATGGTCAAGGTGAGTCGTCAATGATTTTGTCAAGATCTCTGTCTCCTGACCGGTCCATCTGCCACAGTGGTTAACGAGAATCGAAGTTTCTGCCCAAGAATCTCAGCATTTTGTAAGTATTCTATCGTACTCTATGGATAATCCTCACTTACGCCCTTTCTAGCTTCATTTCAAAGGTACGCTCTGAACCTGCTCGCGTAAGACGCGGTGGCTTATCAGCAAATACAGACAACAAGGTTCTTCCAACGGAAGTTACGCCCGAACGCGCCAGGGTTGAAGACCACTGGTGGTACGATCCGAGGTACATCATCACCGAGTTGAATGTCAACAGGTATGAAGCTCGCTCCATGAGTACTTCATCATAGTGCTTATTCTGCTTGGTAGCGTCGTCGCCAAACCAGACCACAATGAAGTTATTCAGATTCCGACCAGCGCTTCGGACAATGAGGTATACAACATACGAGGTTTCGCGTACGCTGGCGGAGGGCGTAGGGTCGGCCGAGTAGAGATTTCGTTGGACGATGGGGAGAACTTTGAGCTTGCGGATATGTACGTCCCACGCCTCTAGTTTCTCGCATCTCATGCTCATGCCAACTTCTCTGTTAGCGACTACCCTGAGGACCTCTTCCGCCACGTCGTCCATGACGATCCGGTATACGGGACCATAGATCTCACCGAGAGAGACACTTGCTTGTACGTACTCTCGTTTGGTGCTTTTCCACTTTCCAAGTCCCTGATCTCTCGTAGCTGTTGGTGTTTCTGGTCGTTCTCTGTTCCTCTTTCCAAACTCGCCAATACGAAAGTTATTTCTTTGCGAGCCATGGACGAAGGTATGAACACTCAGCCTCGGGATATGTACCCCAACGCGACGGGTATGCTCAACAACTGGTACGTCTATCTTCTTCAAAAGCTCGTTGACCTGCTGATGCGACGTGGAAATAGGTGGTTCCGTGTGGCTGTGCTACGCTCGGACTCCGAGAATGGCATTGAATTGCGCTTCGAGCACCCTGCGCCGATTGAGACGACGGGCGGTTGGATGGAGGTATGTATTCTGCGCTGTGAGACATAGAGCTCTTTTTCACGAATCGGGACGTCGTGCATAGCGTATTCAAAAAGAAGGCCAGAACGTCATCAAACCGTCGTTTTCGGATCATTCGGACTCGTCAAGCACTCCTTCCGCGACATCAAGTCAGCCCCCTGCGCCGGTGAAGGAAGTACGCATGACGAAGCCAGGGATCTCAAGACAGATCACAGCTGAAGAGCTCAAGGCTCAGAATTCGCAAAAACCTTGGGTCCGTCACCTCCGCGTATGTTACAGTTCCCTCAGTTTGACGTATTCTTCACAGTTCGTCGTCAACGGTGAAGTATACGATGGGACAGGTTACCTCAAGGATCATCCCGGCGGAGCAGACTCTATCCTGCTTGTTGCTGGTGACGACGCCACAGACGATTTCATGAACATTCACTCCGTGGACGCCAAAGAGAAACTCGCGGAGGTGAGCTCAAGACATATCGGATGACGTGACATTGGTCGCTGACCGAGAGCAGTATCATATCGGAACGTTGGCCGCTTCACTCACGCCATCCCCAATGCCCGCGCCGCCAGACATATCCGCCTATCCCTCCACTACACCTTTCCTCTCACCGAAGACCTGGAAGCCCATTACCCTGACATCGATGGAACGCGTCAACCACGATTCGGTACTCTATCATTTCTCGTTCCCCAGCGCCGAGCAGCCGCTCGGTCTCCCAGTCGGTCAACATGTATTTGTACGTCTGAAGCGCAAAGACACCGGCGAAACGGTGCAGCGTGCATATACGCCGGTATCGAGAGCGGGTGCTCGGGGAGGTATTGAGTTTCTTATCAAGTATGTCCTTCCGTTCCGTTCGTGCGTTGCTTTCTCGGAGCTCATTGTCCCCCTCTCAGATTGTATCTTCCTTGCACAAACTTCCCGCTCGGAGGTAAGATGACGACCGGGTTCAACCAACTGGAGGTCGGCGATGCGATTGAGATGAAGGGTCCCTTGGGATCGTTTGTCTGGCAAGGTGCAGGTACTGCTGTGTGGAAGGGAGTACCGCGGAGAGTCAAGCACATTGGGTTGATCTGTGGTGGTAGCGGTGCGTCTCACTCTTCTGTCCGACCGGGACTCACTCTGATCGAGATGCGCTACAGGAATCACGCCTATTCTTCAAGTCATGCGCGCCGTAATGAGCGACACATCCGACACCGAGACGACATTGTCACTCATCAACGCCAACAAAACTGAGCTCGATATTCTCTGTCGAGCAGAACTCGACTCTCATCTCGCGTCCTCCAGCCGCCTCAAGATCCACTACGTCTTGAGCACCGTACCGGAAGGCTGGTTGCACAGTCAAGGTCGTGTTTCGGACGTGCTGTTGCGTGAGCATATGCCACAGCCAAGCGACGATGCGCTCGTTCTGGTCTGTGGGCCGGAGGGTATGATCTCGGGCGTGGTGAAACCGGGGTTGACGAAGCTCGGATGGGATATTGAGAAGTCATTGGTTGTATTCTAGGTGTCTCCCCTAAGATAGCTGTATAAAAGTAATCGCTTTCCAACGCGAGGTTTCTGTACGAGTAGAATATCCAAATGTATTTCAGAAGTAGAAATTGTCGTATGTACGAGAATGATCAGGAATGACGTGCGAAACTGAGGTTCGGCGTCGATCACTAAGCCCGATCCGCAACTCGCGAGGCGTACGTCACTCTCTCTTTCCTCTCGCCTTCCACCTCTTATACCCCGACGTCCACTTCAATATCTTCGAGCATACTGTACAAGCATGGCCTCGTCGTCTGCACTCACTCTGGATCATCCCGCCAACGACATCACGATCACGGTCGCTCACCGAGGATCCTCATACCCTATCGCAGTATCCCCCACATCCCTCCTTGCCGATTTTCAAGCAACAATAGAAGACCTCACCGATGTACCGATACCCAACCAGAAGCTGTTGTACAAGGGCAAGAAGACATCGAATAATGCGGAGGAGGACACCATCGAGGACGCTGGGTTGAAGGATGGCGTGAAGGTGATGCTGGTAGGAGGGACGAGCGAGGAAGTTGGCGGGATGCGGAGAGAGGAAGAAGAAGCGAAACGCAGGCAAAGGATCGATAGAGAACGACGGGCAAAGCCTCAGACGAAGGTACGTAAATCCTTTCTTCGTATGTACTTTCGTATGCTTATGCCGTTACTCCCAATACACAGGTCCGTTCGACTGGTACTCCATCACTGTCAAACCAATACAAATTCCACGCCGTTCGACCTCACCCTCTCCTTCCGTCGTCACCGGAAGCCACTGCAGTACTCAACCGCCTCGCAAATGACCCGGCGATACGACATGTCATGCAAGTCCACAAGTTCACCGTCGGTGTACTGACGGAATTTGCGCCACACGAGCACCCGGACAAGCTCGGATACAATACTAATATGGGACAGTGTGAGTCTGTTCTCTTTTTCTCGACGTACTCTCCTTTTAAGCTCACCTTTCATATCCTAGTGATCTCGCTTCGCATACGCACCAACTTGTATGACGGATTCCGACCGTACCTCGACGTGCGCAAAGTCCTCATGCACGAACTCACCCACAACGTTTGGTCTGATCACGACAATAACGTGAGCTCTCTCCATTCACGAAAGTGTGGTCGTTATTGACATCGCGTTTTTGTGTAGTTCAAGGAGCTCAACTCCCAGCTCAACCGCGAGGTCCTTGAGCACGAGCGGTCCCTCACAGCTAACACGCATACCCTTGGATTTGACGACACCTTCTCCTCATACGAACCGTCATCCGAGCTGGAAGGAGAAGCCACGAGTTTCGTCCTCGGCGGCGGAGGACAAGACTCAACCCTCACACGACCACGAGGTAACGAAAGCCCGGAGGAGCGGAGGCGGAGGGTGCTGGAAGCGACTATGGCGCGGTTGAAGAAGGAAGAGGAAGAGTTGGAAGGGGCGTGTGGTACGACGGCTGCCGAGAAGGAGAGTGCTTCGGAGGCGAGATGAAGCTGCCGGGCTTTGGATTCTGTCTCTGGTATGTACTTGGATTGTATTCATGCGTTTCTGTTTCGAATTATACGCTGCATGGTGCTCTTTGCAAGAGAAGGAGTCATTGATGTCGTTTGGCTTGTCTCCCATTGTCCTGTGCTTCCCTCTCTGCATCTTCACGATGCCGGTGTTATCTGTCTCCCTTCAAACTTACGCTGTCATGGCTTTCTTCCACTTCTAGTCCTCAAGCCAGGTCTGCAACCTTCGAGTCTTTCCCATAGGGCTAAGGTCCCGCGAACCAATCTTTGAGGATTCAAACCTCCTCTCACTGACCTTCTGTTACGCGAAGCGTTCTGTGTCCACCGCCAACATTGTCCGGATTCGGGCTCAACGATCCCAACGCACCCTTCGACCTCTTGCACAGGACCCCGTCTCGTACCATCATCCTCGCGGCCCTCTCGTCAACATCCACCTCCGCGGATAGCTCGCTCTTCCCGTTGGCGTGAGGCGTTGTGCCCCTGGAGCTCTCCTAGGCGGCGAAACGACCACCAGCATCACCACAAGATCTCTCCGTCACACCACATCCCCCATGGGCTCCGCCACCACCGGAAGCAGCGAGCACGCACGGCCGCTGAGTGCCATGCTCCTCGTTGCACTCGCTCTATCTCGGCCAGTAGAACGACCTCAGGTGTTCGGGAAGAGAGGACATGTTCATTCTGTGGAGCGGTGGACGGAAGAACGAGAGGGAAACCACTGTGTCCGCGGGTAACGAGGGAGGGTAGAGATATGTGTTAGAAGACGAGGTTCAACGAGGAGGGCTAGTCACCGAGCAGACATGTCCGAATTGTTTCTGAGCCACGTACGTTGTTCTCCCGAGACGTATAGGCGTACCATTCATCGTATGGCTGAACTACACGACGATACGTGTGCTCCCTCTGAGCGTGGCGTAATGCTATGAGCTTGTTTCGCTTTATGACGTCTTTGGCCTGTCTGCTACTCACCGACGCCCAACAATGTCTCACTCTTGACCTGCAGTGTATTCATCTTCTTGAGTTTCGTCGACTCTCGCTCATGTCAAGCATTTCTGAATAATACAATCTGGCGTGACTGTACCGTTGCACATTATTCGGAAGCGGTCAAGCGGTGGGCTGAACGGGCGTCTCGAGGCTGCTGCTTGCACCTGAACCGCGAACATCGCGTCCGAGTCGACCGAGTCTCCCCCACTTGTTCCATCGTCCTGGCCGTTCTACACTTCTCGCATGTTCGCACTACGGCGTCGACTCTCTGCTCGTGTGCCTCTGCGCGCTGTGTCACTGCTGAGACGTTGGCGTCACAACAATATCATTGAAAAAGTGCGTAGGAGGACTACAGCAACGCGGTCGTCTTGAGGTCTCTCTTCTGACAGATCTACCGCAGGCCTTCCAACTCAGGACAACGCCTCCTGTCGTGCAGATTCTTAAGTACCCGGATTCGGCCTACACTCGATTCCTCAGAGAACTATGGGCCGACGGCACAGTCAAGCATGTTGCAGAAGGACCAAAGTTGTGGCGGGACTTGAGCGACGCAGAACGCAAGGTGTGTAGCACATTCTATGTTTTTGTTCAGAGTCTCTGAGATCTTCTCACCTCTTGGTAGCCGTATTTTGATGCATTCAAGGTCGACGTGATTCAGTACAAGAAACTTCTACGGGACGACCCTCACAAATATCGTGCTGAACCAGCTCGGCCTCTGGCGCCGCACCTTCGCTTCTTCAGAGAACAGCATGCATCAGGCTGCTTCAAATCTCTTTCACGTAGTCACGCGATGTGGGCAATGTTGAGTGAAGATCAAAAGCAAGTGAGTTATCTGTTGTTGGCAGTCGTACAGTTCGTTTTCCCATCGTACATATAGCCCTACACGGACGCCTTCAATGCAGACATGGTGACATATCGAAAGCGGAAGCTGGAGTGGACTCGGGGCTTGGTGGAGGGATCGTTAGATGGCATCCAGTGGACAGGAAATGTACTCGACGGAAGTACGCCAACTCGGAGACAACTAGGTGTACGCACTTCCAAGTTTAGGCAGTTCCTTGGTATGTTTGACCTGCTCTCACAGACTTTCGCGGGCTCAATGCTGACATATTCTCTCCGGAGCTGGTCCAATAAAATCCTTACCACCACGGCCGAGAAATTCGTTCCATCAGTTCCGAAAGAGTTCCGGA
This sequence comes from Steccherinum ochraceum, assembly GCA_004332605.1. Lineage (NCBI taxonomy): Eukaryota > Fungi > Basidiomycota > Agaricomycetes > Polyporales > Steccherinaceae > Steccherinum > Steccherinum ochraceum. Next base: position 33,095 of record RWJN01000370.1, read on the forward strand.
CTCACAATAACGGCGGCCGGCTCTGTATGGAGGCAGATGACTGATGAAGAGAAGAAGGTGACATATCCTGAGTACTCTGCCTGTCGAAAGGATTCCCGAACCTGAGAACTGACTGTGAGTGTGTAGCCATTCGAGGAAGCATATGCTCGAGAGCTTGAAGAGAAAGGCTACACTACGGAAGTACGACGTGAGCTGACGGCACTCACTGTGATACGCCGCACATTGCGAAGAGTAGGCCACCCGCGCCGACCGGCTCCTGCGTACCTCAAGTGAGCTGACATGAGTTCCAATACTGTCCACAGTGTTCCGAGTCGACTACTGACCTGCTCGTTCTGTTAGGTTCTATCAAGAGTGGGTGAAAGCACCAGAAGTGAATTGTTTGCCCACAGGTGAACGTGCTACCTTGGCCGGCCAGGCATGGCGACGGCTCACAGACCAGGAGAAGGCAGTGAGTATCGCGGAATCATATTCAACAGTTTACAGTTGAAGTGTCATATCTTTGTCCAGCCATACCTCGAAGCATTCGCCGCAGCAATGGCGGAATACCGCGCACGGCAACAGTTGAAGGCAAAGTAAACAGGGTTCGGATGTACTGGACTTCGACCTCCGATTTGTGGACATTAATAAGGGTAAAATTAAGTCCCATTAGGCTAAACATACGTTAGGTTAAGAAAAGTGGAGTCTGAAGGGTATGAAACGTGGGCGTCTAAGTGCATATACTAGCGATACGATAGGCCATGGTGAACCGCGACAGTCCGCGCGACGTCTGGCGGAACATAAGTACAAGGAACGCCGCAGGAATTCACACGACCTAATACGGTCTACGCCAATATGATGTACCGTATCGATACACCCGCAGGACTTCGCGCGACGTCGTGCGGAACACAAGGTACAGGAATCCGCTTGACGTCGTGCAACCTGATGTGGTTTATGCGGATTTGATATTCCTCGGATTGTCGCGCGAAAATATGCGGACTGGCGCTTATGCCATACCCGCGAGAATTCGCGCGACATCGTGCGGAAATCGGGAATCTGAAAACCCGCAAGACGTCGCACGACAATCCGAGGAATTAGAAACATGCCTGAACTGAGAACGGTGTACATGACTTCACGTGGGGATGTGAAATCAAGTAAACCGCGAGAGTTCGCGCGAACTCCTGCGGTAGCGGAAAAGCCCACGTGTACGTGAACCTTCGCGGGAAGCGGAGGAGCGGAATGCTGGCGGAGATGGAAACGAAGCGCACAATCGATGCGTTGCTGGCTAGTGATGATTACGATCAGGTCAGCGACCCTCATCTGCTACCACACACAATCCAATCCATTCCATTCGCAACTACTCTAAAACAATGTCTGACGCCGTCACAACCGTCCCAAACAAAATAAAATTCACCGCCACGCCAAAACCAAAACCGAAGCCATCGGAAGGGGAAGGACAGGTCACAGGGAGATGAAGATACCGAGATGGGTGAAGGGGGGACGACTGCTCAGGTGACGCAGGGGGCAGATGTGGTGATGCAGGAGGTGGAAGAGGCGGCGGAGAAGAAGAAACAGGAGAAGAAGAGGAGAACGGCGGCGAAGGGTGGGGACAAGAAGAAAGATAAGAAAACGAAGAAGAAGAAGGGGGACGAGGAGGAGGAGGGGGAGACGATCGTTTTGAGCTCGGATGGTGCGGGTGGCGACGATGAGCTAGACGAAGATTTCAAGGGGAAAGCGGTGAAGAAAGCGGTGAGTAGTGAGCACATCTCGGATACAGAAACGAAAGAACTTACAGCGGATGTACAGGGCAAGAAGCAGACAGTCCTCGCGCCGATTGTGGCGGAGGACACGCGTGCCCAGCTCGCGGCACAGGAGGTCGCGTTGAGGAAGAAACGCGATGCCGCGTTCATGGGCTACGCGATTATTGAGCTCACAGAGAACGGGGAGTTCGGGCTGATGTTCCGCGAGTGGAACAAACGGACGCCGAAGGAGGCGGCGTTGAAGGAGTTGATGATGTCGCTGAGCGACGAGGTGAAGGGCCTCCGGTGGTACGAGGAGGAGCGGGCGGTGCCTATTGTAGTCCAGGTGTCGCAGCTCGAGGTGTCGTCGCTGGTGAAGACGGCGAAGGCGGACCCCTCGGAGTACCACAAGGTGGAGTGGT
>RWJN01000371.1:0-35131 GCA_004332605.1 Steccherinum ochraceum
CCATCAGCTCCAAACACCGAGCAGCGAGGAGGCCATGAGTGGTAGAGGGTTCAATCAAGAACGGGGGTGCTCGTTTTGGATCGGTAAGGTAGTCGTACAACGAGGCGTGAAGTGCACGAATTGGTTGCCCGTCGTCCTCTGGCACAGATATGACTGCATGCAGATGATAGAGAAGGTCTTGAATCTTCTGGTGGTTGAAAGCAGATCCAAAAAGAGTGGATATTGCTGCGAGCCCCAAGGGTTCAAAGAAGATGAGAATACACGCAAGGATAAATTTTCCCTGGGTTTCGCGATCTGCATCATCGAACTCTTCGGCCTCCTCGTTCACAGCCTGGAAGGCGGACACCAGAACCATACGGTACATCCCATCGAGCCCCTTCATCGTCTGAGTCCCTTCGCTTGAGCCGTTGGTGGAGATCTGCGAGATGATTTGGTTCAGCCGTTTTGCATGGTTGACACGACCAATAGAATTTGCGACACGGCCACCGATGTGTGCACACACCGTGGCGGCAAAGATGAAAAGGGGGATGGACGCCTCGGAGATCTGATTGAGTTGAGCTGGGGTGAATGAAAACGAGGGGTCCCTCTTCCTGATCTCTTCTAGCTGGTGGCGCACGTACAACTCCAGGTCGCTCTGTACATCCACAAAGTCCGCGTCATGGAGAACGAGCCGCTCGTGCTGTTTCCGTAGCGCATCCATCTTGAAGTGTCCCGAGATCTCTTGTGCCGGACGACTAGAGAGGAAGAACTTGACTCCCGCTCTGCGAAGATCGTTTGCGTGAGAGAGTAGAAGGTTGACGAAAGTGCGGACGTGGTCGCGAGCACTATCATATTGACACTCGTCGAGAGCATCGGTGAGGAGAAAAACAAGAGAGGAGCTGCTCTCCGAGACCGAGGTCAATGGTCTCAGGATGAGCTTCTCTATCTGCTCCTCGAGAGCAAAATTCTCGGGATAATCTTCGCTCCTCAGACTGGTCACGAGAGCGGCACGATATGCTTCGTAGCGTACAGCGAGCTGGTAGGCGAGGGAGGGAATGATGCGTAGGATGTCCCTGGTTGTGTCGAGATCCCGAGAGCAGAAGAAGGCAGCCACATATGCGCCATGCCTCTCCGCGGCCTGATACAAGCTGTCGGCGATCGTGGACTTGCCCGTACCCGCCATACCATTGAGCCAGAAGATGCGATAGTCCTTGGGATGGAGAAGCCAAGAGTCCAGCTGCTCGAGAATCCGTACACGTGTGTTCTTCAGGCAAGAACTCCGCTTTCCTCCTTGGCGTCCTTTCCCGTAAGCCGCATCGGCGCAGTGCTTCAAACGTTCGAGCTGTATCCTCGAGCCTGCGGATTGGGATCTTCGGTATTGGTGAATTCTATGACGAGGAGAACATTACCTTCGTCCTGTGACACAACATCTCAGCGAACAGAGGAGGGAAAGTGCACGAGGTGACGTACCATAACAATCTTCTCTGTGTTGGCCGTTTGTTTGGCTATTTTGCCGTGAACCTGAACTTGATCCTACAATGAGTTAAGTATCAGCAGACGAAAAGAGGGAAGAGGGACAATGTCACGCACTACCACAATTCTCTCTGTGTTTGCCGTACTGCTAAAGATGCGGATCTGGAGATCCCGATCAAAATCGTCCAGAACTTCATCCACTGCCTCGGTGCACTCCAAGACTTTCCCTTGGTCATGTTTCGACGATAAGACAGCCGTAATTTTGCGCTGATCCTTCATGTCGACTAAGGATTGGAGGATCTCTGCTAAGCGACTAAGAAAGATGAACGTGAGCGCAAATCCGCGACAACTCAAAGTGAACTCACAGCCCATGCCTCGCCCATTTCTCTCGAACAAGCTGCGCCCCTCCGTCGATTGATGCTTGCAATCCCTCAAGACGCTCGATGATCCTCCGAACCTTCTGCGTATTGTCTTGCCATACCTGCCTTAGGGGTGAGTCGTCGCCACATGATCATATGAGAATTTCACGCACCTTCACAATGTTGATGACGGCGATGAGACCAGCGACGACGCCCTTGGCAATTGGCAAGGAATCGACACCAGCGGCCACAACGGGTAGAGTAGTGTCGACGGCTTTGCCCGTAAATTTTCCAAAGGCCTTGAGAGCGACCGAGGCTTTCTGCCAGGCCTCATTCACCCCCGAAGATCCGACGGTAGTCGCAGTGGACTCCGGAGAAAGAGAAGGGTAGTCCGTGGATGCGCCGACGGGCTTAGGCAAGAATGAGGGGGTCGGGCTGGTCTGCGACTCGGTTGTGACAGCGTCGGAAGTGAGGTCAAGCGGCGACAAGGAAGCTGAAGCAATCGGCGCGAATCGAGCTGAATCGGATGGTCCGCTGGGGGTCGCAGACGTGCTCGGAGACGGGTGAGCTGGAGTTGAGGGATCTGATGAACGTGAAGCCGAAGGAGGCTGCGTTGGCGGAGGCTGCGGAGTGGAGGACGAGGATCGACTTTTTTTAGAAAAAAGCCAGGTCTTCGATGTGCGATGCTTCTTCTGAGACTGAGACATGTCGGGTTTCTTTCAACTGTACGTGTGCTGCGTCCTGCACGGAGGGCAGTAAGGCCAAGAATCGACCTACAGTGCGCCGGTGTATGTCGCCAGGAGAGTTATCGCAGGAGACTCTGGTCGGTGGGACAGTCGATAAGCACTGCCTGCTCGGGTCCTTGGCTTCTCGTTCGCACGCATGTCGAGAAGCAGATATGTGCGCCGGTGTCTGGATAGTGGCCGCCTTTCATTCATCCTGGTGTGCTTCCTTTGACATGGCACTCACAGTGTAAATGGAGATTTGAATGGGCCTAAAAACAGACCTGACAACGTGCCTCGATGAATATCTCCCATTGGTCATACAGGGAGAAAAATGTATGGCAACGCACCGAAGCTGATGAGATGAACATGTTTGGGTGCTGTCAATGTTTCGATCTCCTTTTTGTCTGAGGAACGGGATGGTCTTGGCCGCTTTTCTCTGAAAGAATTGCTTGAGTTGCGCGCAGCGTCGACGCTCGACCGGTTCTAGTCGTTCGAGGTTCTCTCGTTCGTACTACTGCGAGGTGCAAGTAGTCACGACAGAGCGAGCTCGAGCAAGGCTTGTCAATTCAAGCTGTTGTCTGTTGTTGTCGGCCGACGCCACGTGGCGGCGCTAACAAGACCCGGTTCACCGTATTTCGAAATTCCACCCTCTTCCCCCTTCCCCCACTTTCTCCTCGATCACCGCACCACAACAACCATTCTCTATTCTGTCCAATGATATCTGCGAACGCTTGCTTCGTTTCGAGACGGTATTCTCTTCTCATTATTCCGACAACACACTGCTCCTCGTTCGACGTCTTTCTTGGCAGCCATTCATTCGCTATGCTGCGTCCGGGGTACGTTGTTTTGCTATGCCGCTTTGCATTTCATCCTTCATCTCTTTTTTTGTAGATGACCTCCGAGCTTTGCGTCCCTCTGGTACCCTCATTTCTACCACCATGAGTCCACGCTCAAGAAGAGCCAGAAACCGCGCTGGTACCACCGTGCTGTGTGGTGAAGCCTTCACCTCCTCTCTCTCCACCCCGCCTCCCCAACGTCGACAACGTCGACGACCCTCTCGAAACCTATTCGTCTGTTTACGTCGATTGCGCCCCACCTTCTCAACGACGACACAGCTCCGAAATCTGTCGGCTCACCCTCGATCTCCTCACCGCCGCGCTAATTAGACATCTTGTCGACACTCTGGTCGTCTTGAATCGACCTGCAGACGGCCATAATCATCAACCCAGGTCCATTACAATCTCGCTCCCGATTGAGACAGCGTCGTGAGAGGGGGGAGGTCGGACAAAGAGATGGCAGAGGGTATCTGGGCGGAAGAGGGAGCACGCAACGAGGCGCAACGTCTCGCCACTGCACGCGCTGTCGCGGGAGAAACCCCTCTCTCTCTGTGTGGGGCCCTTCTTCGTCTGGACTTCGAAGGTGGGCAGTGCGCTCAGCCCACCGATGCATGGGTTGTGGTCTTCTCGCTTTTTAGCACTTGTTATCTAATTTTCGTCCATTCACGGTGCATCTGGAGTGGGGAAACATGTACATATCTGAACGTAGCTACATGAATAGACGATGTAAGTTATCCGAAAGGTAGAAAGTCTGATACAATGATGAATAGCTCATCGAGCTCAGTATTCCTGCGCCTTGGGATACGGTAACGGATGGGGACCTGGAAGAGGCTCTGGAGGAGGGCCGGGTGTGGGGGGATACGGCAACGGGTGAGGGCCTGGGGGCGGGCGGGGCCTTTTACGCTTCTCAAGCCTACATACGCCGCAGATGCAGAAACAACACGCATGAGAATCGCAGCAAATGAAGCTGAGGATGAGACTCAGCACTCACTGCTCGAGCGCACGACGCGCAACGACACGGTCTCGGATCGCGAGGAGGTTGAGGTCTGGGTCTCTGCGTGCATGGACGGTCTGGAGGTCCGAATCCGAGTCTGTTGTGGTGAGCCTGGCTGGAGCTGCGAACGTGGTGGAAGCGCATGCGATGGCGGCGAAGACGGTCGTGAAACGCATGGTGGGTCGTTCAAGTGGGTTTGGATGGAGCTGAGAGGAAGTGGGAGGCTGCAAAAGAAGGATGGAGTTAGCGTCGTGTCGCTAGGTCAAGATCAAGTGGAATTCATGAGAGATGAGGAATGAGGATCTACTTACTGTCCGGCACCTGGAGGATTGATTGAGCTCAGCTGAGGATGTCTGGCGTACTTACGTGCTTTATATGCGAGAGGTGAGCGTCAGCGCAATGGCAGTCGGTGTTCAGGTGTCTAGGAAAACAGATTAGTAAACTTCACGCTGCGAGAAAGAGAGCAAATTCTCACCAAGAACGTAAAGCCCGAGAGCATGAGTTTGGAGAAAGCAATACTATCGTCTACAAACTCGCAAGAGAGCCAAGCCTCTAACTCTAAGTGCACTCGTCAGCGAGCGTAAACCCAGCGATGTGTGACCGACAAAACGTACCACATCACGATGCATAAGCACATTGCCCTGTCGTTGGTGGGCGGACAGTTGCGGTTTGTTTGATCGCAGTACTTTCATTCAGGACGAAACCATGTCGTTGGTCTGCGAATCCGGGCAGTACCGGAGATAATGTCGTGGTTACAGGCAGCGACACAAACACGTTATTTTCTGAACGAGGTATAAAGCTTAAAGGAACGATGACGTGGAAACAGTGGAGACGACTCTGCCCTGCTAGCTTAGAGATGGTGCTTGAAGCCAGCCAGACAAATCAATGTGCGAGCTGGCATGAAGCTCAGTATCGGGGTTTCCTCTGATATTTCAACGACGGTACTGACAGTTCAGTAGGTATGCGCAAAAGGAAGAGAACCGGTGGACAATGAGGGCCTGGGAGAACGTCAACGTGCTTGGGTAACCAAAAGGGTGGGATGAACGGCCAGGCCAGTAGACCGAGCTGCGTCGGGTTGCGAGCTTCTACTCCGTGGTTGCGAGAGATAACAGCAGCTAGGTCAACTTGAAGCAAAGCAGCTGCTTGAGCCGACTCCGCTGAAATGAGGTTGATCCGGGGAACGTATGAGGCCAGCAACTTCCTGAAAGGCCAGGTTTGCATAGCTGTCCACATTGTACGAGGCGACGTCAGTATAGCCACGATGTAAAATCACGTCGAACGTACCAACGAAGAATGTCAATACGAGCTGTTAAGAGATAACAGACAGCCTAAGCGACTATCTATATGAAGTTCAGCAGTCAGACAAGGGAAATCATGTACTGAGAGATGACAGTACGCACCACGACCGTGTCCACTAGAACCTCCGCATCCGTCTCATTCCCGTATTTCACTCTCACTTGTCGCCACTGATAAAGCCCCTGGGGGTCTGAGCACACCGCTAACGAAGCAGATCTAATCTGACTGGATACGTCGACGACTGGGGAGAGGTGTGATCTGCCGGTCATATGTGTGAGATCGTGGATATAATCACAAGCAGGCCGGAGAAAGGACGCACTGGGTGAAAATTACAACGGACTTTTCGTAGGACGAGGTTGAGCATCATAGCTTCATGAGATCCTCGCGAAGCCAGGCAGAAGCGGTGAGAGCTGCGCGATCTGCAGAGAAACTCGAGGCAGAGGGTGTAGATGAGTCTCTGTGGGCTCGTCAGCATTTATCAACACAAGGAGAGATGAGATACGCACGTCTCAACAGCGGCTCAGAGGTCACATCGCAAGACCAGACCAGAATGGGCGGGAAGGCAAAAGACGATGCTGGAGCCCGAGGCTCGCCACAGTTGCTAGTCAGTCGGGTAGGAAGCTTGAAGATCGAGAGACGTTGGGAGATGGCGAATGTCACCAGCGATGGGATACAAAAGCGGAGGTCGGAGGATACGTGGACAGTGGTGGTCAAGGGACGGTGGTGGTGACGAGGGCAAGGGGCAAGAGCCACGTGGGAAAGAAACGCTATCGAATGCAAATCTCGAGCGTCTACGCGTATTTGGTCCGTGCGAATTGCCGAGCCCTGCCAAGCCCTTCGATGTACTGTATTTTCTTCTGAAGATTCTTCACCACCGTCCACCTCCTCCGCTAACAGGACCGGTCCAACCCTCACGACACTCTGCTCTGCTCTCTCGTGCCTTCTGTCCATGACCACGACTACGCCATCTCGGGGCCACCCTGCACTCCTTCTGTACGAGCTCTGGTCGGGACTCGGCACGCATCGTTGAATGCATTCACTGGCGCAGCTGAGCCGCGCGGCCCACTTGAACTTCAGCTACGAAGGCTTTGCTTCATGCTACATGGGACGAGCAGATGGAAGCGGCTGTAGTCGAGGCGTATGAGGTACGTACGGTCCAGTTGACGTTCCTGCTCGTTTGTCCTGAATCGTTTGCGCAGATGACTTACTCATATCATTGCGCATGTTTCCAAGTGTGGCGTGTCGAAGGGTCGACAGTTTACAAGTGGTGAGTTTTCTCTGACATCTTCGGTACGTCTATATACGTCTTCTTCAGCGACCTTGCCATGAACTTCACATCTCTCAACACTGCGGTCCCGCTGTTTCTGCAAGATAGCATTTTTCGAAGTCTTCATGAGCACGGAGAAGCCGGCTTCGCAATTCTTAGTCTGTCAGACCTACCGAGCATCCACGAGAAAGAGATTTGAGCGATAATGAGTATACGAGATTGCAGTGGTCAGTCCGATTACCTGGCAATCTCGCACATCACTCATTGCCTCAGTGTTGTCTTTGCAGAGCATCATGAGGCTTATATGTGACATGAAGCAGAACTGATGGACGAGGGAAGAAAGTACGCTACGTACGTGCGAGTGCTTCTCGTGTGTTCCTGCGTTTTCTTACTTCTCGTTCTCAGCGATCAGCTTCTCAGCTTCGAGTCACAAGGAGAGGACCGAGACGTGCGGTTGGTCTATGGTATTGCTGCAAGTACAAGCCTGAATAGGCGAAAACGGAGAGGGTCATCTCCGGTGCGTCGTCGTGCAATCGTGGGTTCAATCACCACTTACATCTCTTTTTCAGTGATATGCCCTTTCTCGCCAGATGACGACCGCCGGCCCCCGTCTGTGGCTTCACACTCGGCGACATTGTTGCGAGCTCGCAACATTGGCCTGGCTCTCCACGGCATGTTCGGTTCTGTCGGCCGTCCCCAAATCTCATTTCTGACGACGACGAATAACTCAAGTCATACTTTTCGCATCTATTCTTTGCGCGATCCTCTCAATACTCCCTCCCTTCCTGGCGCGCCGCCAGAACTCGTATCAGGAGAAGGACGAAAGCAACAGGAGAGAAAGGATAGCACTAGTCGCAGTCTTATTTGAGCCAGCTGAGGTACGTACGTCCCTACCCAATCGAAGTCTCTGCTCGTCTGACTGGGATCATCTGCGCAGATCACTGCTGTGTTGCTGTCGTATCGGGGTGCATAGCTTCAAGAGGAGGTCGCAACCGTATTCTCGAGCCCGTAGGGAGCATTTCACTCGACCAACATCGCCTTGGCCACTCTACACGAACCTACGATGCTTCCCGAGCCCCCCTGAACGTACATGCAACTATCCTGTCGTTTACGACTGGTATCCCTCTTCTCAATCGATGAATATCGACTGTTGCTTTTCGCTCCCGTTTCCGAATCTCATATCTTGTCAACTGCTCCAACTCTTATATCTATGCTCGGGATCTTTTCTCATGCCATCTTCGTAGACTGAATCAGTCGCCGAGGTCGGGGCGTTCATAGAATCCTCATCATCTAAGCTAGATAAGAATGTTGTTTATGTGTAGCTAATGGGCCATACATGATATCGTTCAAAAAAGAGGGTCGTAATGAACAAAAGGTCAAGATACGACGGAGCCCATACGACGAACGTTGCTTGAAGTTCCTCGAAGTTCAAATAGGACGGGATCGGGAGGGAAAGATGCGACAATGGAGTGGAAGGTGAGCTGATCCTTTGGCGCGCGAGCATAGGCACGTTGTTCATCTCTGAGCTTCGGGTCTGTTCTAGCGGTCATTTTGTGAACTTGACCAAGGCAACATATAATCACTTACGCAGGGCCATGACGGGTGCGCACCATGAGTATACGCCTGTCGTTCAAGCTGTCTGTCGACACGGATGCCAAGAGATTGCCATACGACACAGATTTCTCCCGTGTCCTGAAAGACTGAGGCAGCCTGAAGACCTTCCGCCCGCGATAGTCTCGGAGCCATCCGTCACCATACCGTTCGAACTGGTAGCGGCTGTGCGGACTGTCGTATGGGTTGGGTAAAGAGCTGCTTTCACCCATGGATAGCAGTTCTTCTGCTTTGAATGTACCTTGACGTGTGTGAACCAGCATTCCTCCAGAACGTGGAGTGTAGATCCGGGGCCGGAGGCATTCGAGTGTACTGAGCTCGACCCTGCGGAGAAACTCGCCTGAACTCACATCCCAGCTACGGATGAACACGCTGCCCGACTGTCTGACAAAACATACCAACAGTTCTTCTCCCGACGGTGAGAAGGAGAAGCGTAAGAGGTTGCGGTCTCGGTCAGCCGGATCGACGAACGATATGCGCACAGAGCGTGGATGGGTCCTGGGTTGTTGTAGCTCTGAAAAACACCATAGGGTGACGCTAGAGTCGCTGTGAGCGCACGCAATCAGATCTCCTCTGGCTGACCACGCAACTTCTGGGCGCCATACGTTCGCGATAAAACTGAGAACAGCGTTGGCAGGATAACTCTGGATGACTTTGCCAGAAGCCATTTCATATATGCTAGCAAACAACTCCGAACGCAAAACCGAGTCGGTGCCTAACATTTGGTCGCACTGGAGAAAGAAGATGAAGTCGTATTTGGGGGATACTGCAAAAGCCATGGAGACGAACTTCATGGTTTCGAGAGGTCGCAAGGTGACTTTTGGCGTCAAATCCAATGGTACATGTGCACGGCGGCAGACGTCTAGGTCGTACCGATAGGCATGGCCGGGAACTACGGCGAGCAACTCTTTACCGTCGTGGGTGTACATAACGGCAATATCATCGCGAAGCTGGGAATCCAGGATGTCATTGATGGCTATGGAAGCAACCCGATGTCCTTGCGCAGCGTCCCAAACCCAAACCCAAGGTGGACGTGGTTTGCCAGACTCCGTGTATACTGCAGAGAGCGTGCTCAGACTGGGGGAGTATTGGAGAGCGCGGCAATGACAGGTTTCCCGGACTTGCTTGTGCGAGGCCTGGTCCCAGTCCTGCGCCTTTACAAAATCGTCCACGTTCAGGACGACTACCGTGTCGGGAAATGAGGTCCTGCAGATGATGCGACTTCCGTCTGAAGAATAGACCACTCCTTCCACCGAACGATTGGTGACACGGAGCTTGGACACAAATGCTGAGTCTTTGACCGCATGAACGCTGACAAGACCTGTACGATGTCCAGCTATGATGAACTGCCCATCCGGAGCGAAAGCGATGGAGACGAGGTCGTCACGGTCAAGCAGCTTTGTCCAGATCTCTGTTGCCTTATACGCGCTTGTCGTTGCTTTACTGACTGCGTAGACAGTCAGCGCAGAGGACGAGCGGCATGCCAGATACTCGCTTCCTTCGGCCCATACAGTCTGAAGGCATTCGAGTGACCCAACACCACTCTCGATGGGAGATAGAGAGCACTTGCTGTGGTGGTCGCGAGGCAGAGTGCATAGGAGCGCTCTCGATCTCGTGGTTATTGCAATAGTCGATGAGTCGGGGGACCACTGTAGCTGAGTGCCGACTGCGTAGATGCTCATGTGATCCTCGCTGTCGTCAGTGCTTGTCCTGTAAATGCCAGACGTCCTTGGTGGTGGTAGTCCCGTCAGCTGCAGGCAATGCTCCAAAACGAACGCAGACCGATCGGAGGCGTCACCTTCTTTCTCAGCACCCTGCTTCAAAACCCAAGTCAGGAGATAGCACCGTTTCAGCATCAATCCCGCAAGACGTGATCCATCGGACGAGAATGAAAGGGTTTTCGAAAAGTGCTCGTACACGCCATCCGAATCGTGGTTCTCTTCGACGATCTCTCTCACCCGTTCAAGATCAAGAGCTACATTCTTCAGGAGCTTGAAATCCATGTCTATAGACCAAACGATTGGTCGAGGGCTCCGAGAGACACCGAAGAGACGATGCTCCAAGTGGAAGACCAGGGAAACGTTCTTGAGACGCTCATCCCTCAGCACGTCCATGGCACCGCCGACCACGCTATCCCAGAACAGCAGGAACCTTCCACTTGTATCTGTCCATCTGGTCCCGAAGCACGCCACAGTCCGAGAGCGTGGCGACACACAGAAAGCATCGATATTGATGTTTTCGGAGGACGGAACAATCACCGTGCCCAGTATAGGGCTCCAGGTATCGTCCACACCCGTGATGATGTCAAGCACTTGCAGTGAAGAATCGATGTTGACGCAGTATTTGAGGTAGAGAGTGCATTTTCGAGGTAGGAATGGAAACGCGGAGATGTAGACCTGGATGGGGGACGCAACAATGGCATCATGGAATTCGAAGGCCATGCGCTCTAGATCTGAGAGAAGAGAAGCAGTGTTGGGAGCAGGATGGCGCATGTCAGATCCCTGTGGATGCAGATGAGTACTGGACCCAGCGAACTATGAATCAAGGCTTACATTCAACCACGTGCGCGCCGACGAAATCATATCAATGGCGCTCTTGAGCTCTTTGAAGACAACCAACGCCTCGATCCACCGCAACAGACATGTTGACGCAAAGCAGTCTAAGACCTCAAGAAGACGAGAATTCGGTGTCGCGGTGGCGACGAGATGTTGGCTCCAATGCTTGCAAGCATACTGGACGGCAGGTAAGGCATCGCGGATCCGACTGTCCTGGATGTGGCTCGGGAGGTCCGCGATATCTTGATCATCTCCGATTTTCAAGCCGCAAATGTTATCATGTGTGAGCATATCCAGCATTAGCTCTAGGCATGAAGCAGCGAGGGTGCCATGATCGACGGAGGGATCAATGAGGAAAGGGGGCGCTCGTTTCGGCGAGGTGAGGTAGTCGTATAAGGAGGCGTGGAGCGCACGAACTGGTTGGACGTCGTCGTCCGGGACAGCAATGACCGCATACAAGTGGTAGAGAAGATCTTTGACCTTTTGGCGGTCGTAGGTAGACCCGAGGAGCGTGGACATCGCTGCAAGCCCCAAGGGCTCGAAGAATATGAGAATAGACGTCAGCACGAACTTCCCTTGTTCCTCACGATCCTCATCATCGAACTCGTCGGCTTCCTCGCTCACAGCCTTGAAAGCGTCCTCCAGAATCATGTGGTAGAGTCCATCGAGTCCCTTCATGGTCTGGTTCCCTTCACCCGCGCTGTTGGCGGAGATCTGCGTCAGGATCTGTTTGAGTCGTTTTGCATGGTTGATGCGACCAGTAGAATTTGCACCACGGCCACCAATGTGTGCACACACCGTGACGGCAAAGATGAAGAGGGGAACAGATGCCTTAGAGATCTGCGTAAGTTGGGCTGGGGTGAACGTAAACGAGGGGTCCGTTTTTCTGATCTCCTGGAGCTCGTGCCGTACGTAGACCTCCAGGTCGCTCTGCACATCCACGAAGTCTGCGTCATGTAGAACGAGGCGCTCGTGCTGCCTGTGCAGCTCGTCCATCTTGAAATGTCCCGATATCTCGTGGGCTGGCCGACTAGACAGGAAAAACTTGACTCCCGCTCTGCGAAGATCGTCTGCGTGGGAGAGCAGGAGGTTGACGAAGGTACGGACGTTGTCGCGGACACCGTCACCTTGACACTCGTCAAGAGCGTCGATGAGAAGGAAGACCAAGGACGAGCCGCTCTCCGAGACTGATGTCAACGGTTTCAGAACGAGCTTCTCTATCTGGTCCTTCAGAGCGAAGTTCTCTGGATAATCTTCGCTTTTCAGGCTCGTGACGAGGGCAGCGCGGTATGCTTCGTGGCGAATGGCGAGCTGAAACGCCAGGGAGGGGATGACGCGTAAGATATCTCGAGTGCTGTCGAGATCCCGAGAGCAGAAGAACGCGGCCACATATGCGCCATGTCTTTCCGCAGCCTGATAGAGGCTATCGGCGATGGTCGACTTGCCGGTTCCCGCCATACCATTGAGCCAGAAGATACGGTAGTCTTGAGGGTGGAGGAGCCAGGCGTCCAACTGGTTGAGAATTCGTACACGAGTGTTCTCCAAGCATGACGTCCGTTTTCTGCCTTGCCGTCCTTTCCCGTAAGCCGCGTCGGCACTGTGCTTCAAGCGTTCGAGTTGAGTTCTTGCGCCTGTGGAGTGATATCGTGAGTGTGTGAGCGAGGGATTTAATCAAGACAGTGCTACCTTCGTCCTGCAGACCGAAATCTCAGCGAAGAGAGGAGGAAAAGTACACGAGGTAACGTACCATGACAGTTCTCTCTGTATTCGCTGTTTGCTTGACTATACGGTCTTGAGCCCTACCTTGATCCTACAATGGGATATTAGTAGACGAAGTAGACAAAGGCGTGAGACCACGCACTTCCAGTATTTCCTCTGCCTTCGCCACGCTATCAAATATCCGAAGCTGGAGTTGGAAGTTGAAATCGTGAAAGATATCGTTGATATCCTTGACACAATCCAGGACCGCCTCCTGATCGTGTTTGGACGACAAGACAGCCTTGACTTTGCCTTGTTGCTTCATGTCTACCAGCTGTCTGAGGACTTCGGCCAAGCGGCTGTGGACTTGATGATCAGGCAAATCATACGTAGACTTGGAGAGAACTCACATTCCATGATCCTCCCAATCCTTCCGAATCTGAACCCCCGCTCTCTGAATCATCTCATCGAGGCGTTCCAGCCTCTCCTGCGTCTGCTCGAGCTTCTCTTTGTTGTCGCGTACCCTCTGCCGGAAGAAAACATCAATCTAATGGTAACGAGCATGAGACCTCAAGGCTGCCGCTCACCTTGGCAATCTCAATGACGGCGATGAGTCCAGCAACGACGCCCTTCGCTATGGGGAACGTGTCCACGCTGGCAGCCACGAGGGGCAGAGCCGTGTCGACACCTCTGCCCGTGATCTTTGCAAAACCGACAACCGCATCCGAAGCCTTCTTCCATGCACCTTCAAACGACTCCACGGTACTGGGAGCTGAAGTCGTCGATGGTCTTGCATCGGTGGCTGAAGTCGCGGTGTTGTCTTGAGCTGGGGCGTGTGGGCTGGCCACCTGCGTCTGCGATGGTGAAGCAGCATCCGTTGTTGTACCGACGGGATGCGACACGTGAGGGAGGACTAAGTGGGACGGAGTCCGACCGATGGGCAGAGGGATCGACACAGTGCTGGAGGCGGCGAGTAAATGTGTAGATATGGCCGGAGGGACCAAGGTTGCCCCAGCTGCTTCATTTGATTTGATATTGGTTGTTGGTGGACTCAATACGGAAAGACCATGGCTCACGGGGCGTGATGAGGTCGGAGAGGACGGAGGCGAGTGAGAGGGGGATGAGGATGGACGTCGCAGAATCGGACAGCAAAGAAGTGCCTTCCACGAGAAAGAACTTGATGACTTTTTCTTTCGAGGTTGAGGCATGTCCGATAGTGGTGGATACTGATCGAATGCGGATGTAACTTGTAAGGAGGGCTCGACGATGGCGACGATTGCTTGCTCCGAGTGCCTTCAGAGGAGGATGTTGAAATTTGTGTTGGTACCAAGGTCTAGATAAAACACGCTGCATGCACATGTCCTTGAGTAACGCATGCACGTCAAAGAGTCAGCGCATCTCGATAGCGGAATACCTCGCAATTGGCGCGTTTTCAGTGACAAAGGAATGGAATGGACCTGAAAGAAACAATACAACGTGCATTAGCGAAGTTCTTGCACAGAGCACAGATCTTAACGACGTACCGACACTACCGGTGACTCCAGGGTGTTAGACTCAGAGACATGGCAAAATATTCCTGTGTCACGGACAAGACGAGGACCGCGGGCGTTGTGTCAACTTGAGTCGATGCTGGTGCAGTAGTAGACGATGAGAAAAACAAGATTGTCGATGCGATACCGTCGACGGAGAACTGCGTCGAGGTTACGAAAACGTAACGTGTTACGGCAAATTGCTGGTGCAGCCAGCCACGTGGCTCACCCGGCACAGCCCGGCACACGGTTCTTTCTTTTCGGTCTTCGTCCTTCCGAGACCTCCTCTTACGACTCTTACCGCCGATCGACCTACCACAGCAACTACCATGCTATGATACCAGTGCCTTAGACGGGACACGGTTTTCTGGTCTCTGCAGCATCTTCGTCACCTTGTGCGATGTGTCTCTGACATTTTTCTCGTCGTGATCTTGCTTTTGGTACGTGTCTTTGCAAGTCGATTTCGGTATCTAGTCTCATTTATCGTGGTTTCTCGCGTCGTAGCTTTGACTTCATTGGTCTTCGAGTCCATTCATCTTAAACTCGTGCCCGTAATACATCGCTTTTCACGACTATAGGAGATCCGTGTCCATCTGAACCCTGAAGCGGAACCATCGTGCTGTAGCTCTCAGATACCGAACGAGAGCCAGCAGGAGCGAGAACAATCTGTAGCCGGTTCATGGATTGGCGACGTAGAGCAGGATGAAACAGATAGTGAAAACATACCCTTGGTGATTTGCACGCGTACAGCGGCGACGACGAGTTGAGGAGTCATGATATCGGAGTGACCCACGTCTTCTCGCTTCTCATCATCTGCCGCCCCCAAGATAGTGGCCGTCGTGTTAAGACGTCTACGATCACTGTAGTATGAAAAAGATGGACGGATTAGCTTTGCTCAGTCTTAGGGTAACAAGCCAAGACCAAACATACCATTGGAATGAAGCCAAGCCGCTCTGCAGCGATTGGCAATCACCATGCTGCGTTCCGCCTCCTCATACCCACCATCATCACCACCGATCCTTCCCTATCTTCCACCAAAAAGCTGCGAGCTGGAATGAGAGCAGCCCGTCGGCCTCCGGGTCTCATCCAGAACGAAATCGGAGGACCCAGATTGACGGCGAACAGCTTGGAGCATGAGGAGCTGAACATTAGGAGCAAGTTAGCAATCTCATTATTCACTAGATTGTCGCGAGTGAGGCTACTTACAAGTCAGAATCCGCAGATCGAAATTGATGATGATCCACGACAGTAGACATGTGGACACTGGATACACGAAGCCCAGACCGGATGCGAGCACGGGAGAGGATACAGCGCAGTGGAACAGCTTGCAACGAGAAAGTTGCGCCTGACACCTCCGCTCGCTAGGTGCCCTCTCTTCCAACAGTATGCCCTTCGCCTATCTCATCTTCACTCCTCCTTCTTTTTGTTCCTAGATCCCGCCTCCGTCCGGAGTGTAATCGCGATGCGGTCGCAGTAGCGAAAGCCTGGGGTTGCATGTCGTCGAGAAGGTGTTAGGCGGTGCGACGTGGGTGTAGCATAGGAGCCGATGAATCGTTATCAAAAATCGCGAGGTGCAGTCGATGTACGCAGGGATATGAATTTAAATCATTGGCTTTGGCAATGCCAGGAAGGCGGAGAGAGAGAAGGCCTGGCCTCACAACACGGTCGCAGGTGTATGGCCTCCAGCCCATCTTGAGTGTGCGTTATGCTGGTGAAACTGAGAATACGAGAGTGGCGCAGAGCTTTGCAAAGGTCTGTCGAGGAGCAAGATAAGAATGGGATGCAGATTTGTACAGTTTGGAAAGTCACGCACCGGAGGCGAGGTCTCAACGAGAAAATGGCTGCCAGAGACATGTCAAATCGTAAACGACCTGACAAGGTCTTGCAGATGTGAGATAATGAGATTGCCCTCTCAAGGGATTGCTGGTATTTGCAGACATGAGGTGCACGAGATGGTGGTAGTCGTGGTTACTAGACAAGTCGGAGTGACAGCTTGGAGCGACTGGAGGTGGAGGTGAAGCGCCGTGTGCATGCGCAGACCACGCCACGTGGCTACTGCCCAACAATTTTTGAGAGCGCTTCTGGGTCAAACTTCTCTTTTCATTCGTTCATCGCATTCTCGGGCCGTGGCTACATGATCCTCCGTAGCTCTACAATGAGAGGAGTAGAACAGAGGAGTAGAAATGATAACATGCGTCTCAGCTGCCTCGGTGCGTCGCCATAAAGCTTTGCTCCTGCATGATCAATGAGAGATGACGAGCATTGAACGCACATTTGCGTTTGTTTTTAGGCTGATTACTGTACACTGTCGCCATGTCAAGGAATCCAACGCGCCCATCAATGGGAGCTGGCCGAACATCCAGACGCTGCACAGAGTTTACTTCTCGACATGCGTGCGAACGAGAAACCGAGGACACAAGTAGGCTGTGTCTATTGAAGAGCCCGCCAACTGTGGTTACACTTCTCTTCACGAACTCCGGCGCACTGCGAGCCGATTCTTCTCTCAATGAACTGAAGAGCAAAAAGGATTTGCCATGTCTCAGTCTCAAAAGAAAGGGCCAAAGCATCGCACTTGGAAGGCGCTTCTGCCATTCCAACAGAATCGATCGTCGTCCTCCACATCCCAGCCTCTGCCTACGCCACATCCTCTAGGCCCATCGGATACCGCAACTCCATCTCTCTTGTCTCCGAGCACGTCTCCCACCAAACCATTCGACTCATTTCTATCTGTTCCAATTTTTCCAGCTTCGCCACCATCACCTCCCACCTATTTCGACGCCTCTGCGACCGAACCACAGGCCAACACGTCCGCTTCAGAGATCCCTCAGGGTCTCAAATTTCAGCCTAACGGCGTGACCACAGGCAGTCCTTCACTCTCCAAACCGCGTACGGCCACTGTCGGAACCTCAGGAACGCATGAGGCGTGGCAGAAAGCTTCCACCGCTCTCAAGGATTTTGCGAGGATCACGGGTAGAGCCGTCGACACGGCTCTACCCGTCGTGGCTGCTGGCGTGGATACTTTCCCCATCGCCAAGGGTGTGGTTGCTGGTCTCGTCGCCGTCATTAGCATTGTGAAGGTACGTGAAAGTGTCGTATGAAGTGTGATTGTGTGTGACTCACCTCCAATGCAGATATGGCAAGACAATGCTCAGAAGATTCGAAGGATTCTTGAACGTCTGGAAGGCTTGGAGGAATCGCTCGAGGGAGAGGATCAGCTTGTTCAGGAAAAATGGGCAAAGCATGGGCTGTGAGTGCAGACCGGAATCATTCGCAAACTCTTGCTCACGTTCATCTACCTTAGTCGCTTGGTAGAAATTCTCCATTCTCTAGTCGTCATGAAATATCAACGCAAGATAACGGCTTTGATATCGTCGAAACACGACCAAGGGAAGATCCTAGAGTATGTGGAGGCCGTGAACCAAGTCTTGAACGACTTCGATCTACATCTTCATATCCGCATCTTCAGCAGTACGGCAAATACAGAGAAAGTTGTCATGGTGTGTGACCTCCCGCCTCTGTTCTGTTGCAGTCGCTGAGCCGATATGTTGTAGGATGAAGGTAGCGCTGTCGTCGCCACACTTCCCGCTCATACTCACGATGTTACCGTACAGGCTCAAGAACTCAACTCGAACGTTTGAAGCACAGCGCCGACGCAGCCTACGGGAAAGGCCGACAAGGGAAAAGGCGAACGTCTTGCTTGGAGAACACTCGTGTGCGGATTCTGAGCCAGTTGGACTCGTGGCTCCTCCACCCGAAGGATTATCGCATATTCTGGCTCAGCGGAATGGCGGGTACTGGCAAGTCCACTATCGCCGATAGCTTGTATCAGGCTGCGGAAAGACATGGCGCATTTGTGGCCGCTTTCTTCTGCTCTCGCGATCTCGACAGTACCAGAGATATTTTGCGCATCATCCCTTCCCTCGCATACCAGCTTGCCGTCCGCCGTGAGGCCTACCGCGTCGCTCTCGTCACCGGCCTAAAAAACGAGGATTACCCGGAGAACTTTGTTTTGGAGGAACAGATAGACAAGCTCATTCTGAAGCCGTTGGCATTAGTCTCGAAGAGTAGTCCGTCTCTGATCTTCCTCCTCATCGACGCTCTCGACGAATGTCAAGGTGACGGTGTCCGCGACAACGTCCGCACTTTCGTCAGCCTCCTCCTTTCTCACGCGGACGACCTTCGCAAAGCAGGAATCAAGTTCTTCCTGTCTAGTCGGCCAGCCCACGAGATTTCGGGACACTTCAGGATGGACGAACTTCACAAGCAGCACGAGCGCCTCGTTCTGCATGACGCGGATTTTGTGGATGTGCAGAGCGATCTGGAGGTCTATGTGCGGCACGAGCTCCAGGAGATCAAGAAAAGGGACTCCTCATTTTCGTTCTCCCCAGCCCAACTTACCCAGATCTCCAAGGCATCCGCTCCCCTTTTCATCTTTGCCGCCACGGTGTGCGCACACATTGGTGGCCGTGGTGCAAATTCTACTGGTCGCGTGAACCATGCCAAACGGCTCAAACAGATCATGTCCCAGATCTCCGCCAACAGCGCGGGCGCAGGGACTCAGACGATGAGGGGGCTCGATGGACTCTACCGCATGATTCTTGAGGACGCTTTCAAGGCTGTGAACGAGGAGGCCGAAGAGTTCGACGATGTGGATAGCGAGGCTCAGGGGAAGTTCGTGCTTGCGTCCATTCTCATCTTCTTTGAGCCCTTGGGGCTCGCAGCAATGTCCACGCTACTCGGATCTAGTTACGACCGCCAGAGGGTAAGAGACCTGCTCTACCACCTGTATGCGGTCATAGCTGTCCCGGAGGATGATGTTCAACCAGTTCGTGCGCTCCACGCCTCCTTATACGACTACCTCACCTCGCCGAAACGCGCGCCTCCCTTCCTCCTTGATCCCTCCGTCGACCACGGCACTCTCGCTGCTTCGTGTCTGGAGCTGATGCTGGATATGCTCACCCACGATAACATCTGCGGCTTGAACGTCGGTGAGGATCAAGATATCGCGGACCTCCCAAGCCACATCCAGGACAGTCGCATCCGTGACGCCTTACCTGTCGTCAAGTACGCATGTCAGCACTGGAGCCAACATCTCACGGCCACCGGGACGCCTGATACTCGTCTTCTTGGGGCTTTAGAGCGCTTCTCCTCGACGAACCTGTTACGGTGGATCGAGGTGTTGGTTGTCTTCGGAGAGCTCAAAAGCGCCGTTCATATGATTTCGTCGGCGCGCACGTGGTTGAATGTTAGCCTCGATTTCTCCTTCGCCGGGCCCAGTACTCCGCTGCCTCCACAGAGATTTGACATGCGCTATTCTGCTTCCAACATTGCCTCTCTTCTCTCAGATGTAGAGCGTATGGTCTTTCAATTTCACGATGTCATTGTCGTGTCCCCTATCCAGGTCTACATGTCCGCATTCCCTTTTATTCCCCGACAGTGCACTCTCTCCCTCCAATACCGCAACATAATTGAGCCTTCACTGCAACTGCTTGACGTCGTTACGGGCGTAGACGAAACCTGGAGTCCAGTACTGGGGGCTGTTTCCCTTCCGTCTGACAGATATCCTCTTGCTATGTGCATGGCACATGACTCTCGGACCCTGGCATGCTCGAGCTATAATCCGCGTAACCAAGGACCCCATAATCTATTATTTTGGGATAGTGTGGCAGGCGGTCTCATGGATGAGCTGGAAGATGACCGTCTCGAGGGCGCTACCCTGGGTTTTCACCCAGATCATGGCCTCCTCTGCGTCTCTCACGGCTCGAGGCCATCCGTCTGGTCTGTCGACATGAATCTCAGGCGACTGAAGAAAGTCGTCCTTGATCTCAGGCGGACAGAAGAGATCTTTCGAGAGGATGATGATTTTGAGGCCATGTACAGGTGGTTCTCGAACACCCTGTCCTTCTCATTCGATGGATCACGTCTTGCAGGCTTGATACCAAGACGGGACTATCTGATGACTTGGGTCTTGAAGAAGGGTGCCGATGGAGAAGGAGATGCTGTTGACGGGCTTGCGTTCGTACCGGAGCATTGCCTGAAGCTGATGGGGCTACCACGACGATTGCTAGAGAGTCCTGACCCATGCAGCGAATGGGCAGACAGTGATCACGACGACTTTCACGTCGATGAGCTACAGTGGTCCCCCGACTCATCGATCATCGCAATGAGGGTGAAGCGGAAAGCGTACCTGTGCACTCTGCCGCGCGACCGCGGGCACAACGAGTGCTCACTGTCCCCCCTCGAGAGTGGAGCTGGGTCACGCGACTGTCATCATATCGTGTGGGCGGAGGGACGCGATTACCTGGCATGCCGCGCCCGATATGCGATGACTGTCTACTTGGTCAGTACGGCAGTGACAGGCGCATCTCAGGCAACAGCCCGGGAGGTCTGGACGAAAGAGCTCCCTAAAGGGATCGCTTCAATAGCCTTCTCTCCAGATGCGCAGTTCATAGCAGTCGGACATGGTAGATGCAGCATCAGCATCCACGCCGTCAATAACTCGGCGTCTGTGTCGACTGTCCATGTATCATTTGGCGATTTGGTACAACTGGTTTATTCCCCAGACGGATGCCGTGTCATCTGCGCGTTCCAGAGTATTCTGATCGTCCTGGATGCAGATGCTTGTATCAGGACACAGCACTCAGATCGCGCTCCACACAGTCAACTTGAAATTCCAAAAGGTCACTATTGCAACATCCTCAAATGCTCCCCCGATGAGACCACGGTTTTCGCAGGATACACATACGGAATGGGATTTGCCCCAAGTCCACATCGGCTTGGGGTTTGGGACGCTGCTCAGGGACAGCAAGTCGCTTCCATCGCCATTCCACACGATGACCGCCATAGCATCATGATTGAGACGATGTACACGCACAACAGTAGAGAGCTGCTTGTCGTGATGCCCGACCATGCCTATTGGTACGACCTGGACGTCTGTCGCCATGCGCATGCGCCATTGGATTTGGAGCCGAGACTCATCCTGTCGCCTGTCACTGGCATGGAGTTCATCTCCAATCACCTGCCCAGTGCGTCCCGTAGGTTCACAGTATCCCCCAACTGCCACTTCATCCTCCTCCTACAATGTCCTAGGAAGTCGATCAGCGACAGCGACGACCATTATGTCGGATTGCGGGTGACTGGTGCTATATTTGACGCGAATTCTGGCGAACTCGTTTGGAGCCATGACGGTATGGCAGTGCTCGAGAAGAGGTACACCCGTGTACTTGCTGCGTGGTCCCCGAACGGAGATATGATTGCGTGCGGAACCAACGACAGCATCATCTTGTGGTCGTTTGGAAAGCTACCGGGACTGGATACCCATTCACGTTCCATGCGCTTGCCTTCCGTCGACCCCGAAGGAGTCCGACACCTCTTTGCCCTTTCCTTCAGTTCGTCGGGTAAGGAGCTGTTGGGTCACTTGGTACATTTTAACGTCGACGTTTCGAGCAGCCTGATCTGCAGCTGGGATGTGGAGTCAGGTGAGGTCCTACATAGCGTGCTCCTGGATGCCATGTTCGATCACGAACTCCCGGAAGTCCTCACTCCACCCTCGGGAGAGATACTGGTTTGCACATCTCAAGGCACATTCAGAGCGGAAGAACTGCTTGCCATGCGTACTAGTACCCGCTCATATGACAGGCCGTACGACCGCTACCGATTCGACCCGGGTGGAGATAGATGGGTCCGAGACTATCAAGGGAGGAAAGTCTTTGAGCTACCTCTGTCCCTCAGGATATCCTTCACATGGCGATTTGACTCGTGTGGTAACCTCTTGGCATTTGCACCACGGGAAGTTGAGGACGGTAGCCTGCTTATCATGCGGATCCGTCTGGATGACCCCACGTAAGTAGATGCATTTGCTTCAGTTTAAACATACAGGCTAACAATCGAAACAGACTGAAGACTCAAGCTTCATGCATTCATGATTGAGCGGCACACCCTCCTCACGTGTTGAATGCTATGAGTGGTCTCTTCGCCACGCTCGTATGGACCATTTGCTTCACGTCGTGGCTTGTCCCTTACATTCACGCCCTTCCTGAACTTGCACTCAACGACCAATCGTGTCACTGTTTCTCATTCTTAGTTACTAATGAATACACAATGTCTGAATGACGTTTGTTCGGACCTGCTGCTAATTCTAATCTTGCTAGTACGATAGGTACGCTACGGGTGTAGACAATACTACACATTCAGCTGAAATGACGAGGACTCTGAGGATACTGTGCCTTCGTCCGATGACTTGCTTCGCCATGATCGCGCGAGAAAGATCTCGAGAAAGGAGATAGCAGTCCGAGCGATTGCAAAGCTAAAGAGATCCGGAACGGGTGCGCGGAAGCAGTGGTTGATATCCACATTATCAGATTACTAGAAATACGTATATATCATACGACAGAAACAGCTGCATGCGCCCTCGAAAGAGCCGAGAAGTATCGTAGCTTCGTGAAGGTGGTCCAGGCGACGTCGGTGGAGTGAAGATGCTCCCTGCGGCTCAGAAAAACAGACGCAGCTGCATGAGAAGACATGTGACAGGGATAGATAGAGACAAATGCACGTACCGCATATGCTTCCAGCCCGTCAAAGAGCCCTACGTCCTGCGTTTATCACGATGTCTCGCAAAGGGGACGTGTAGGCGATGGATTAGATATAAGACTGCGAGGTGAACCGAGTCTTCCAATCTTGCAAGTTCAAACTGGTTATAACCCTCTCTTTGAATTGCGCGGTGGATGAAACAGGCACGAAACCGCTTGCAGCGTTTCTCCGTGCTTTTGACGACTGAGCACATAGAGAGAAGCTTGCGTAGCGGAGGAGACAAAGCCATGGTGCTCTGTCATGCAGACCTGCAAAGTCACCGGAGACAATACGATCACAGGAATCATCTGTGCAAGCGTTGCATGTCAGACGAGCAGAAACATTGACTGGACCAGACCATACGTACCTCAGTTTTCTCGATCAAAACCGCCACCGGTACTCTTTGTTTATCTCCGGTGCCCGCTAGTAGCACGAAGCCACCGCCTTCGTGACTCTTGATTCTGGCTTCAGCTGCACGGCTCCGCCAATGAGTGATACCAACGATGCGAGGAAGAGATTTGGAGGCGTTCCGTAGTTATGCCGATTAGAGCGCGCCGAGGAGGACTGGTCACTGCAAATGACCCAGAAGCGGTGTAGCCATCGTCAATGACGAAAAGACCGAGGGCAAGGATCATGTGTATAGGCCTCGTCGACAGAGATTCGTGCCGACCGAAGCTTCTCTGAGTTGTCCACCAGCGTTGTCCACCATAGAATGCGGCTGGGATTGCCAGGAGCAGCGGTCCACGCTGGGCAAGCCTGGAAAGCACAAAAAGATTATCAGCATCTGCAGGAGAGTTCAGATATGCGATGGCGCACCTCTTCGCACTAACTGCGCTAGATCCTCTCCCCAAAAGCCAACGATAACAGGGGCACGTCTGCCATCCAGAGCGGTGTGTCGCCTTCGACGACAGTCACTGTAACAGTAGTGTGAGAGCATAGGAGAAGGTCGAGTAGTCCTCATCGCCTTGACGGGCCGTGGTGATGCCATGGCGGAAGGAGGGACTCGGGGACGAGAAGATTCGTCGTGTTGTCGGCGGAGGACGTCGATCATACGGCCCATGTACGCGTAAGCGCCCTTCACTGGCGTCCGGCTACGGTCCGGCCGGTGTTCTCCAGCTCCAATCCAGCCTCGTTCGCTTCTCTCTCTGTCCTCTCTCTGGCATCTGCCTCGCTGCTCACATGCTGAACAACCAGCCCAACGCTGTGCTTTTCCTTCGCCATTCACACCGCTTCTTATGTCTTGTTAACGCCAATTTACCTTCCAAATTCGAACATTCGAGACGTACGTGTCCTTGCTCTCCTCTGAAAACCGATATACATTGACAAATCTTTAGCTTCCCCGGACTCGAAATTCATGCCGATTTTCAGTCGCCTCAATGAATATACCGAGAGTGCGTGATGTCGACGCACACCTCCCGTCTCGTCAATCAGGCCTCAAGGAGCATGCTGCTTAGTTAGTCCACCATCAGGTACGTCCTGCCTCCGTATGTTGTTCGTTGTACCTGGCATGATCTCACTCTTTTACAGTACAGCGCTATCCAACGTATATGCAACCATGCAACCATGCAATCAACGCGACGGTCGCAAGTAGTACGGAAAGATGAACGGCTGAACCTGGATTGGAGCCACACTGGCGAAGGACGGGGCTTGTAGCAGATGGAGGACGTTGGTGGAGACGGTCATGGTACGTTCCGTCATTTCTGGCTCCAGGAACCCCCGTCTGATTGGACTAGTCTCTCCAGATACTCGCATCGTCGTGTATAGCTCTCAATTCAACACATCCGACAGCCAAGAATCATAGCGGGTGACTATTCCTAGGTACGTGCCCTGTAGTTGATCTCTGCAGCGAGACTGATGTCGTTGCCGACAGCTTTGCCCACTTCCATAGCAGAATATGGCCTGTTCGGCACTCTCAAGATCATCTCGCAGCTCAAGATCTGCCCGTCTTGCAGGTCCGAAGTCCAAGACCGAGCGACCCCGCCTTATGTCCGTCCCAAGACTTTGAAGCTTTACTCCGTGCGCTCCGTACCAATGGAAATTACTTAATGACCCGGTGAGCATCTCTTATGACAATTACAGGGAGGTCGACCGATCCTAACCGTTATATCTGCTCATAGGACAGTGGATCTGAAATGAACGGCCAGTCTCGAAAGAAAACAGCGCAGGGCTGTCCCTGCCAGTCACTCATTCACTCCGACTATGCCCTCCGGTTCTTGCCATTACCTTCGCTCATTCCGTCTGAGCGTCATGGCCTCCATTCTCGGTCATCGTTGGTGAAGGTCCCGGATACATCAAAGACGGTCCTCTTTGATGGTGGTATATGCAACGAGGTTGCATGTGGGAGCGGGAGACAGTGGTGAGATGAGTGGGATTTAAGGCGACGCTGGGAAAGAGGAAAGAGGTCGTACGCGTACATGGTCAGTGGATAACTTCGATCAGGGCCATTATCTCCTTGTTCACAGTTTCGCCCTCCCCCACTATCTCTCGTCTGAAGGTCATATCTCGAGGTTCATCGCTTTGGAGAACATATATTTAAGTTATGTGCCGTTTCCTCGGTCAAAGGCCTCATCTACATCTTTCTCCGTCCCTTCCATTGGCACGTCCACGGTCCCACGCCCACGTGTATGTATTCATCATGCAAATTTCCCTCTGGGCGACATCTTGTCTCCCCTAGGCAGGACTATTAAAGTGACCGAGAGACAAGTCGCGGGTTAGGCGACATCTCGAAATTCAATAACATGAAGCAAATATATTGGCGTGCAGTGTACAGTACATGTTGGGCTCGAATATACCGCGGACGTAGGCATCGTTGTTGTCGGAAGCCAACGCGAGCCAGCCCAGTCCGTCTCACATTTCCGCCGGTATCGATCCTCCACCTCGTCCACCTCGAGATATGACGGATGTCGTACTGTTTCAAGACTCAAGTAGATGTTCTTCAGCCTTGCATTTGTGAGCGAAGTGGAGGGGCAGGGGTCGGGATTCGTACTGGAGAGAGAAGAGTCCGACGCTCGATACTTTGAAAGGGCGAAGGTAATAGAGGAAGAAGTGCGTGCATGGAATGGTCGGCGACGACTGTTGCAAGTTCCTCGGGGGAGAGGGGGGAGGGGGCAGTGCGACTGGAGGTCGTAGGTAAGAAAACGATAAACCATGAAGCGGGGGGATAATGATATCATACCGTATAGCGACGCAGAGCATCACCAGGTATGATCTCCTTCGGTAAATGGCACTCAAGACCGACCGGGAGCGTGTCGTGGCAGGAATACTAAACAGCATGCAGTGCCATGACTGTGCGCCTCGTATGCTTGCTCTTTCCACGCTCTCTCTTCTGACCGAGTACTCTTTGCCATCTCCACTCCGTCTTCGCTTCTACATTTCCATCTCCTTCAATCGGCCGTCGGTCCCGGATGTGATCGTGACGAGGCCGTAGTAGCAATAGCTCCGAGTTTCCAGGATGCCGAGGAGATGTTTGAGCGCAAATGTGGGGGTTGTGCTGGGCACTTGCGCGGTGGAGAAATGATCGAAGTGCAATCGAGATACACAGGAGAGTCATCTCGTGTTCGGATCGTTGGCGTGGAAGATGTTGAGAGGGGGAGAGAGGGGCACTCGGGCTTCGCGATACGGCCGTAGGGAGGGTACGTTTTCAGCACTTTCAGTCCAAGCTGAACATCTACGCGTGAGCGAGAAGACGACGATAATACTGGAGTGACCAAGAACATGGCAGCGGTCTGTCAAAAAGCGAGATGGGATGAGATGTAGAGTCGCGTCGCAAAAGCTAGTACAACTCACAAGATCGTGGCGAAAAACATCAGTCAAGTGCGTACGACGTCAGTAGAAGGTGTTCTGGAAAGCGGGTAGCTGGAACCACTGATACAGCGCGATAGTACGAGTCGCTGAGGGCAGAGGAAGTGGAAAGGTGGTATACAGTACCGTACACTGTCACCGAGGAGAGAAGGAAGGAGGTGTCCGTGCCTGGCCCAGGCGCTGGTGCCTGAGAGCGAACCACGTGCAGCTCCCGAAAGAGCTTCGAACAAACAAAGCCACACAGCTCTCTCGGTTTGTCTCTCGTCGAATTTTGCCAGAGTTTGCCCATCGCTGGCTGTCAGTCTATCTCCTCGTGAACCACGCTCTTCTCGCCGTACGAGACCATCATTGAATCACCAGGATACGCAGATCTCGCCTTTCAGGGGAACAGCGGATCTGTTATCATGTGTGAAAGCTCTCGGTGCGTTTGCCTTGCTATCAACACCGGGCCGTATTGTCTTTTCTCAGCTCAATTCCATTCCTATGTCATAGGAAACGCGCCGATACCGGTGGCCAGTTCAATATCCCTCTCAATGTTCGTGCCGGTACTTGTGTAAGCAGCGTGTTCCATCTGTTATCCCACTGCGCGACGCTATTTACTCATGCCTTCCGATTCTCTCGCGCGCATAGTTGAAACGAGTGCAAGCGAGGGATCTCTCTTCTCGAGGCATACAGCATGTCTCCTCCCCGCAAGACATCGTCTAAAAACTCCTCGTGGAAGACCGTCCTTGGCTTTCCTATTCGGCGACGCCGACTGCCATCTCCCACATCCGACCATCCGAACCATCCGGTTCCATCGTCGTCTTTGAGCGACAACAACTCCGCCTCGAATGCGCCCATCACAACCGCCAATTCAAATGAACCAGTCGAATCGACATCAACGTCAGCGGACGTGCTACCACATTCTCTACCCACTCCCAGCGCGCCATGGGTCACGGATCAACCCCCGCCTGGCCCATCTGCCCCAGTATTGCCTCAGGAGTTGCATCCCGCAGATACGACAACGGGTATCGCCTCACAGTCACGAACGCAGGTGGTCAACGAACCGGCCCCTCAGCCCGTTACCGCGGCTCCAGGCGTTCCTCCACGACCACCGACGATTGCATCCCCCATACCCGCAAGGTCGTCTGACTTAGCGTGGCAGACGGCTTCGGATGCTCTTAAATCTTTCACTAAGTTCGCCAAGGTTACCGGCAAAGCCGTCGTTACGGCTCTGCCTATTGTGGCTGCTGGAGTAGATCACATACCGATTGCGAAGGGCGTCGTCGGAGGGCTGATAGCCGTCATTAGCATCGTCAAGGTGCGCAAGGTCGTCGTCTACGGCATGGACTCTAGCTGACTTTGAGGTGCAGACGTGGCAAGACAATACTGAAAAGGTTCAGAAGACCATTGAGCGACTTCAAAACCTCCAAGCTGAGCTTCAAGAGTGGGAGCAGCGCGTTCAGGATAGATGGGCGAAACATGGACTGTGAGTACAACTCCGTGGTCTTCGCATATTCCTGCTTACGCCCGTACACCATAGTCGATTGGTCAAGATTCTTGAACAGCTGGTCGAAATGAAAGATCAGTCCAAGATCGTGGCCTTCTTGTCGTCTAAAGATGACCAGGGGAAGATTCTGGAATTCGCGAAAGCAGTAGATCAAGTCCTCGACGACTTCGATCGTGACCTACAGATCCAGATATTTAAGAGCACAGGAAAGACGGAGGAAATGCTGATAGTACGTCGTCTAGTCCATTTTTTTCTGCTTCTTCATCCTCTGAATGATGTTGTTTATAGGACGAAGGTAGTCCACATCACGCCTATTCGTGTTCGAGCAGATACTGATGATTCTTCAGAGTCGAGGACACAGCTTCAGCGGTTGAAGCACACCGCGGATGGAGCATACGGCAAAGGACGACAAGGCGGCAAGCGGACATCCTGCTTGGAGAACACCCGCGTGCAAATTCTTCAACAGCTGGACGCGTGGCTCCTCGACTTGACGGATTTTCGCATCTTCTGGCTCAACGGGATGGCGGGTACCGGCAAGTCTACCATCGCCGACAGCTTGTATCGAGCTGCGGAAAGTCATGGCGCGCATGTGGCTGCGTTTTTCTGCTCCCGAGATCTCGACACGACCCGAGATATCCTACGTATTATCCCCTCCCTCGCTTATCAGCTCGCCGTCCGTTATAGCGCTTACCGCGCCAGTCTCGTCACCAGGCTGAAGAGCGAGGACTATCCGGAGAATTTTACTCTCAGGGAACAGCTGGAGAACCTCATTCTGAGGCCATTGGCGTCGGTCTCGGAGAGCAGCTTGTCTTTGGTTCTCTTCCTCATCGATGCTCTCGACGAGTGTCGAGGGGACGGTGTCCGTGACCACGTCCGTATCTTTGTGGACCTCCTGCTCTCTCATGCAGACGATTTTGGCAAGGCCGGAATCAAGTTCTTTCTCTCCAGTCGTCCATCCCAGGAGATCTCACATAATTTCAACTTGGATAAGCTGAGGAAGCACCAACGGCTCGTCCTCCACGATGCGGATTTCGTCGACGTGGAAAGCGATCTGGAGTTGTTCGTGCAAGATCAGCTTCAAGAGACCCGGAAGAAACACTCCTCGTTCACGTTCAGTCCGGCCTCAGTCACTCGGATCTCCAAGGCGTCGGTCCCTCTCTTCATTTTTGCAGCTACGGTCTGCAGATACATCAGTGCCCCGCGCGCTGGAGGGTCCGTTAACCGTATAGCACGTCTGCAGCTCATCCTCTCCCAGGTGTGTACCGACAAGGATGATGCGTCTACGCCGTCTGGTAAATCGAACGGAGGGAAGGCCGACTCGGCCATGGAGGCGCTACACCGACTCTACGAGACTATTCTGCGGGATGCTTTTATGGCCGAGGACCCTCAGGAATTTGACGATGAAGTTGAAGCGAAGAAAGCAATTTTCATCATCGCAGCCATCCTCCTCTTCTTCCATCCACTGAGTCTTTCAACGATGGCGACACTCTTTGGTGAAGACTACAGCTGCGAGGACACCAGGAAGCTTTTGTGCGACATCCATTCAGCTATCTCTGTCCCGGACGATGATGAGCAACCTGTCCGCGCCCTCCATGCTTCGCTGTTCGACTACCTCACTTCACGAAGTCGAGCCCCTGCCGCTTTCCACATTGATCCTCCTTTCTACCACGGTATCCTCGCCGCTGAATGCTTGGAGCTGATGCAGGGCATCTTGACATATGATAACTTGTGCGGGCTGAAAGTCGGGGAAGATCAAGACATTCCGGACCTCCAGAGCCGCATTCAAGATAGTCGGGTCCGAGACGCGTTACCTGCGCTCTGGTACGCTTGTCGGTATTGGAGTCAACACCTCGCCACATCCACTTCCACCCCCGATCCTCGTTTGATCAAAGCTTTGGGCGAGTTCACGTTGACAAGCCTTTTCCGATGGATCGAGGTGCTGGTTATCTTCGGTCAATTCGAACATGCCGCTCCTACGATCACTTTGGCGTGCTCGTGGTTAGATGTGAGTCTAACTTCTCATTCTGACAAGCCCAAGTATCAATCGTCTCTGACAGGGATTAGACGTTCGTACCTCCTTCCTTGGCGCTGCTTCCCTCCTCTCCGACCTTCATCGTATGGTTATTCAGTTTCACGACACTATAGTCGCGTCTCCAATCCAGATATACATCTCCGCTTTCCCGTTTCTTCCTCGTCAAAGCGCCCTCTACACCACCTACCGCGACATCATTGAACCTTCTCTGCGACTGCTTGATGTCATCACAGGTGTGGTCGACTCCTGGAGCCCAATCTTAGGGACGGTTTCTACGCCGCCCAACCTTTTCCTTGGAGCTGTCTGCATCTCACCCAACTCTCGGACCGTGGCGTGTCTGGGTTGCCATTGGGATAGACCTGAGGGGAAACTGTTCTTCTGGGATAGCGTGGCCGCTGGTCCTACGAATGTGGTGGAAAATGAGTCCTTTTGTAACGACGTTTCCATCCGTTTCCACAGGGAGCGCCGTCTTCTGGGCGTCTCTCGCCTGCCACGCCCGTCCACTTGGTGTTTCGACATGGACCTCGAACGATTGGAGGAAGTGAGCCTTGACCTCGGACCTGCGGAGGAGGCCCTTCGGGAACTTGAAGATGGCGATAAGGATGGCACGTACGAGCAATTTTCGAAAACTCTGTGCCTTTCATCCGACGGATCGCGTCTTGCAGGCTTGCTGGGACGGCGCTATCTCTTGACTTGGGTTTTGAAGGAGGGAAACGAGAGAGACGAGGAGGCTCTCAGTGGTCTTGCGTTTATTCCAGAGCGCTGCCTGCGGCTTACCCCGGACTTACCGCTCCCTGACACCGACGAGTACGTCGGAGACGCTTTTGAACTTCAATGGTCCTCCGACTCGTCGATCATCGCAATAAACGCAGATCGCAAGGGGTTCCTGTGCACGCTGCCTCGTGAGACCCACAGCAATTGTTCTGTATCCCCCATAGAGAGGGGGGCTGGGTCATCGGACTGTAGGGCGATCGTATGGGCCGAAGGAGGCGGGTATCTGGCGTGCTTCTCCGACTATACGTTCACTGTTTACTCGGTCACCAAGGCACCAACAGGCACATGTACGGCAGTCAAGATCTGGACGAAGAAGCCCAACGTAGAAATCGTGTGCGTGGCGTTCTCCCCAGATGCGCAGTTCATAGCCGTTGGTCATCGAGACGGTCTTATCAATATTCATGCTGTTGCAAACCCTGCATCCGTGTCGACTATCCGAGAATTCAGTCGTGCCTTGTCGGGATTCGGCTATACCCCAGATGGACGCCACATCATCGGCGCGGTCTCTTATCCTCACGTGATATTCGTGCTGGATACAGAAACGTGCAGCCAGAACCAACAAATTGTTCAGGCTCCCTTCCGTCGACTGATCGCTCCTCAAGGTCGTGAAAGAGTGTTTTGCCGCGCTCTCAAACACTCCCCCACTGAGGACACGATTTCTGTAGCATTCACGTCTGACCGAAATCCGACGAGGGTCTCGGTTTGGGATGCAGCTCAAGGACACCTGATCGCTTCCTTTTGTGTCTACGACGTTCTGCATCCTGATGATGGTTTTGACATGGCGTACACCAATAACGGTCGGGAGTTGCTCGTGATTGTGCCGAACAATGCCTACTTGTATAACTTGGATGCCTGCCGCCACCCACGTGCTTCGTTGGGTCTGGAGCTAACACTCACGCTGCTGCCTCTCGCAAACATGGAGTTCGTTCCCAGTGGGCTTACGGTATTGTCCAAATCCGATTTCATGATCTTCCTCCTCCAACGCCCTCAACCGTCAAGCAGCAATCTCGACATAGCACTGCCGATGACTGGCTGTATCTTCGACACTCGCACTGGCAAACTCATACGGAGTCAGTCTGGAATCGCCGTATCTGCCCATTCGAACATATGCACTGCATGGTCTGCCGGCGGAGATATACTTGCGTGCGACAGTGGGGACAAGATTGAGCTGTGGGCGTTCCGGGAGTCCCCAGGAGTCACTACACATCCACGCTTCGTGGCCTTGCGTTCCGTCGTGGCTGAAAAAGACCGACGTCTCTTGCAGCTCTCGTTCGGTCGGTCGGGCAAGGATCTGTTGGCATATTTCTCGGAGTCCAGGAGCCAGGGCTTGTTTATCTGCAGCTGGAATGTGGAATTAGGCGAGGTCGTACGAGTGGTCGACCTCAAAGCCTTTGGTTACTTTCATATCCTCACGCCGCACGCGGGAAGCATGCTGGTTTGCACACATCAAGGCACTTTCAAGGCGGAAGAACTGGTAGGCATGGGTGAAAGTGGCCCTTTACCAATCCCGTACGACAGCCCGTACAGCCGCTACCAACCTGACCAGTATGGCGGATGGGTTCGTGATTTCCGAGGAAGGAAGGTCTTTAGGCTCCCTCAGTCCCACAGGGAGTGGACCTTTGACATGTCGTACGGCAAGCTCTTGGCAAGTACGCCAACAATCACTGTTGGCCGTATGCTCATCATGCATATTTGCACGGATCCCGCGTAAGTCGACTACTTTCGAGTCTGGGTCTTGTTCTACAGGCTGACGGCCAAAGCAGATCCTGAACCGAGGATCAAGCAACGTGTTCACACTCATTCTGGGTAGCGTAATCCTCATTTGCTGTTCTCTCTCCTCGCAAGATACAGTACCTCGACCACGTCCGTTTCTATCTCACTAGTATCGTGTGCCAAGATCTCCGAAACTTTATGACATACCATTGCTCCTCAATACCTTCGCCGCTTGACATGTCTTACACTCGCCTACAATACTCCCTCGGCTCTGCTTTCATCTAGCAACCTGATTGCTCCCCAAAGGCAGTCCTCCAGGACCCTCTCGTCGTCCTGCAGTCGTCTCTCTGCTTCCGTACAAGACCAAAGTCCCGAACCTCATATCCACGAACTTACGTCCTTCTGAGAGACCAGAGTTGCATAGCAGTTCAAACGCTCGAATAAACTTCTGTATTGTTATTCACGGTATATAAGCACGCGACACGTACCAGCAACAGATGCTTTCTTGCATTTATAAGCACGATGGGCACGACAGACCGACAACCTGCGTCAACCCGCGCAGTCAGACGAGGAACGACGTCTGCTAGCGAATAACGAACGTACCATGGTTGTCTCTTCCAGAACTCTCATATCCGTCCGTCTCGTACCTCCATCGACGATCACCTTCGCTTTCTCACGCGCCGTGAAGGTCAAATTATGGCGTTTCTGCCTTCTTTTCCAGCAGCGTTGCCGGCTGGAAAGAGCTGGTCCAGCGACATGGAGAGCAAGGGAACTGCGTACATTTCGGGGCACCGTGAATCCACAGACTGCCTGTCAGACAGAGGGAAACGTACAACGCTGACGGTGGGCCATGATGCACGTCGGGAGGTTGAGCGATGCGGGAGGGATCGACAAGGGATCAAGGTCACCCAAAGGTCACCCAGCAGGAGCGGGTGTAAACATAGGGCGCTTACGCGTACGCGGCCCGTGCGCCCCGTGCGAGCATGCCGAGCCATCCGTGTTGCATCCTTGTCTCTGACCAGTCACCAGTGACATCCATCTTCATCGCTTGGCTCCTTCTCTCCTCAACTTCACCGATCACGACCATGCCACGGTCGACCATAGCACGATGTCATCCTGCGACTTCTCTATCCATGATCCGCTATGGTGCTCGCGCCGGAAGATTCCCCTCCGTCTGAATCACGATCAACATTTCCGAATTAACCTTTGCAAAAGTCCGCCTTTGAACTTTGAAGACGACATCGCCCAACATCGAGAGAGTATTCACTGGCGAGTTTCTTGAAATCGGTGCGTGGCTGTCTTTCTCAGTCGTTGCACTGCAGCTGACCACTTGCATCACTTCATCGCCATCCAGGGTGTTTGCTCTTCAAGACAAAACGTCTAGATCCTCCTTGTCCTTTCCCCATGACGGACAACTCGTATCCTCCGTTCGACTGCAAATTTTGCTTGGTTGAGGTATTATACTGCCTGATACAATTACGTACGCGCCTCTGATTCTCGCTCCATTGTATATGTAGCTGACCCAGCTTTTCAGCTCATGTCGGTCATCACCATGCTCCAGAGATCGGCCAAAACCGTCACTAGGTGACTCTTCGTCAGCGCGGACCATTCGAATTTGAGGTCATGCTCGGACGCATGGGGCTCAGAGCTCATGAGGAGACAGGAAGACAGCGAGTTGTGCGGTACGCCACTCTTTCTGAACTACGGGGATTTCGTCTGATTGGCTTGTCTCCGTAGACTAGTGGATGCTCTTCGATGCGCTATCGCTTCCTCTCATCCGTCGCACATGCAGGAGCTCCACTGGATACATCTGTTCAAGCACTTGGACATTGATACGGCCTCGGCGAGATGGGTGCGCACCATGGGAGAGAACCGCAGTGGAGAAGGGACGGCGGGAGTTGTATCTGCGAACGGAGAAGGAACTGGTCGTCATGCGGCTTGAGCAACTCCAGTGGATGACGTTGCCGTATAAGATACTTTAGCGCATCTACAGGTACGTACCTCCCCATACCGATTCATGATCGTTCTGCTGAACGTCATTTTTATGCTCAGTCCGTAGCGACATTCCTGCGGATAATGTGATGCGGCGCTCTCGTATTGATTTACGTGGCCGTACTCTCGTGTATGTCAAAAGATGACCACCTCTGAATCGGTAGTGACGTTTGTGTTGCACAATCTAATATCCACGAGGATGTTGTTTTCGAACGAGATCAGACATGCATGATATTCTGAAGCTATAAACGGTCTCTCGTGCTTGTTTGAGTCGCGACATACGGCTCATTAGAGATCATTGCGGCGCACTGCTATGCAATACAAGTCTGTTTAAAGTATGTTCACATGTCACCAAATACGCGTTTGTTCTTTTGCAGGCTCACAACTTACTTCTATGTGTGCAGTGTACAAGGGCACGGGCTAAGATCTGCTCGCTGACG